>JAOPTO010001276.1:0-10493 GCA_033822845.1 Tetrapedia diversipes
GTATATTCAATACTTGACTTCCGAATTGTTCATGGAGATTTTCACAACAAAAGTAAAACTTGTCAAGAATATAATGAGCTGATGTAGGTGAGATGCTCACAAAAGGGATCAAACATGATCTGTGGTAGATGAAAAATATTCAGCGACTGGTAATGAAAGAAAGTCATAGCTCGCGGATTATTCCGCGCTCGGTGATAGAAGACAGTCTTTGATGCAAATGGGTTAAACTTCATTTAGTTAAGTAGTATATTAAAACTTACATATGTGACTATTTAATTCTGAGACTAACTAATAAACAAACTAACTACAGTTTGAAAATTTGAGAAACCATCATTCGATGACTACCAGTCACCTCTAAAGTACAAAGGGTTAAATATCAAATTCTTAAACAGAACGATTCCAAGCAGACTTGGTACTTGTATAGCGTTCCGCGTTTACGAGAAAGTTTCCCGGCCCGGTCGACGTTTAATCCGAAATATATCGTAGGGTCGTGTGTAGGGGCTGTTATTCTCGCGCGGGCAACCGAGAAAAGGGATCCAAGAAAGCCCTTGGACGAGATTTCACCCCGGGGCGTGATATCGCCTCGCGTCGTTAGCGCCATTATTATGCCCGCGAACAGCCGTGTGCGAGCCCGTTCCCGTCGCTGTTCACGGGCCTTAACTTCGACATAAAGCCGACCAATAACCGTTCCGACCGCGTAATAAGATCCCCTTGCCCCTTTGGCCTTGAGAGGGCGCGGATAAATCGAGCCACCCCTTTTACCGCTAGAACAGAATCATCCTCAGCTATTGGCGGCTTCTCCTGGGACTGTGGTTGTTGTGGAAGAGAAGAAAAAGGAATGGGAAGGGTGTTTCGTTCGGGGCCTGCTACTGGACTCGTCGGTAAGGCTTACCTAGCAGGCCCCTGCCTTAGACAGGGATAGAAAGAGACAGGTCGCAACTCGTATATATAAGAACCGGGGCGGACTCGAGCACTTGCGAGAAAAGTAGTTGGTTGATCCCTCCTAGTAGCGAGGGCAGGGAGGTCGCCATAATATTATAATAAATATATAAAATATTTAATAATTTAAATAAAATAATATATTATAATAAATATATAAAATATTTAATAATTTAAACAAAATAATATATTTAATTAAATATATATATTGTTGAGAAATGTAATCGCTGCATAGTCAGATTCTTCATAATCTATCTCCAAATAGCTTCCTTCATCATATTCCTCTCGCATTTTTGACCGCCATCAGGATTGCTCCGCAACACTTCCTGCCGCTCCTTAAACGAGAGTCGTCGCCGCAGACTAAACATTTCCACAAGAACCGGCCACTTGAACCTCGCCTCTTTTCAACTAACATAAGCCCCACCAAACTAGCAACACGAGGGGAAACTTGTACCCGCGGTTCATTGGAAATTGACAGGAAATATAAACGAAAAGTTCACACGAAGTATTAACCCTTTGAAGCACGGTGGGATTAAAAATATCCCACATTTGTAGAACATTTTTAGACCCACCTCAAACTATTGCAATAGCTGCATGCATACAGATTTTTTAAAGCAGTTGGTAATACCATAAAAAAATGTTACAAATGTTAGTACAGGTTAGTACAGGTTTGTTTAATTTAAAACGCAACAAAATTACTATGCAACATGGGTTTATTTATTCTTTGAAATTTTATGAGCGTCATACTTTGGGTGTTAATTTCCGTTTTGTAGTCTCACCGTCCTTCTCGATTCCTTCTGTCGATTTGAGCACACGTGCTTCGCATTGTAACACTTACTTGTGCTTATTTTACATTATTTTACATCGATTAAATTCGATGAATTTTCGTATAATTATTTCGTACAATTTTCAAATCTGTGTGAAACAGACATTGACGTTTATTTCCCCAGTCGAACGCGAATATTCTTCGATCTGTCCTTAACGATAATGAGCTCTAAGAATAAGCGTTCCGTTGTTCTTAAATGACTGAATCACGGTAATGAATTTCTGATGGATCGGTCGATGGAGTCTGATCGTTAATGAGTCGCTCTGCGGTTGGTCCATCGTCGACTTACTGCTGTTTACTCTTACTTCCAGTCTGTCTGCTTCCTAAGGAGAAACAGGGGGGGAACTCGTTTAATTTTTTTTTCCAAGTGAAATAATGAACAGCAATCAATTATCTTAGGTCTGTGCAGTGTACTCGTAATTAATAGTTACGCAGGTATTTTCCTCGGCTTTTAATGAACTGTATTTCGATATCTTCTGGGTAGCCGGTTCGCGAAAATTTAAATTACAGAGGAAGTGCATTTTAATAAAGCTGCTTTACAAACAGTGACAACCTTAGCGATGTTAATTTAGGAAATATCACAGTCTTTGTGCAGCCTGATAAAAAATTAAACCAGAAACAAGGTAAACAAATAAGTGAAACACATGAAACTCTGTACAAAAACCAGAAGGCAGCGGCAGAAATCAGCAGCGGGTCTGCATTGGCTCGTTTTCGTCGGCTCCCGGACTGTTTACACAGCACGCTTCCGTGGAAACGAGCACGTGAAAACTTTCTCGACCTTGTCGACGTCCAACGACCACGTTCCCGTGGTGAAAAAAAAAGGAGAAGGATCGTGCGGCGGGCGGAAGAAATATAGAGAGGTCGTAAAATTAGTAAGAAGTCAAAGTAAACATGTTTTTAATGTCTCTGGGAGGGATTGAGAGCAATACGAGAAGATAAGGAGCCGAACCCTTGTTCAGCATCGTATAACGTTCTCTTCAAGTGTTCTTTAAGTTCTTGTAATCCTCTTCTTTCGCGTTCACTTTTTTTTTACCTTCGTTTGCTTCCAACAATTATTATTATTAAACGTTTATTGCACCAAAATTATGGTATATTAACAATTATTTTGATAACTTAATTATCAGCTATCTAATTTACAAGAAGATCGTAAAAAGCATGCGAGAAATATTCAACCGCAGTAAAATTGCAATTGCAATGCCAAAGATTTGAGAATCAGAAAAAATAAACGGAAAAAGTGAGAAAAAGTAGGTGAGAAAAATTCGATCCTACTAAAACTGATATTGTAATGCCAAAGATTTGGCAATCAGAAAAAATCAATGGAAAAGTGATAAAAAGTAGGTGAGAAAAATTCGATCCTATTAAAATTGAAATTGTAATGCCAAAGATTTGGCAATCGGAAAAAATCAATGGAAAAGTGATAAAAAGTAGGTGTGAAAAATTCGATCCTACTAAAACTGAAATTGTAATGCCAAAGATTTGGCAATCAGAAAAAATAAACGGAAAGATGATAAAAATTTGATCCTACTAAAGTTTCAGTTTGTAAAGGCAAAAAATTTGGGAATCAGGTAAAGAGAATGAAGAGATGAGAAAAATTCTACCCTACCAAAATTGCAATTACGATTCAAAAAATTTATCAAAGATAGCCCAGTTTTTTAGCGAATTCGTTTTAGTTTTACCAGAATATTTAGGCACCTGTTGAAGATTCGTGAGAAATGAGAGAAAATATTCAGAATGTATATTGCAGCGCATGAAAATACATATTTATACAATTTGTTTTTTTCTAGGAAATCTAAAAGTTCCTGTTAGTTGCCCCGGTTAACCAAAAAGAATACTTACCTTCCTTAAGAAAAATCTTTAAAATTGTAATTTTGTGGGAATTAAATGAAATACTATTTTTTACTATTATAAATGAAATACTATTAACACTAGATTGCCGGAGTGAGTCAATTTGACTCACTTACGATTCTGTCAAGTTCAAGTGTTATGTGAAAGAATTAGAAGTAAGGGCGTTTGTGCTAAGTGCAATAAAAAAATTTGCAGAAAATGTATTTTAAAAACAGCACATATATGTAAAAAGTGTTTTGAGCAAACTTTCTTAAAAATGAAGTTTTATTTTTTTCAAAAACTTCAATTTTCATGTTTGAGTCAAATTGATTCGTTTCAAGCAAAATAGGTATACACTCAACACATCCGGCAATCTAGTGTTAATTAATCTGCTCGCGAATTAAGACTATTCCTACCACTACATTTCCACGTAAGACAGACTACAAATTTTTTTCAAAAAATAAGCAATGAAAAAAGAAGTGAATATTGAAAAATGTATTGTAGAGTATGTTTATTTGCTTGTATGTGATAATTACACTGTGATGGATTGAATGTAACTGATAGATTGAGTGTAACTGATAGATTGTATGTAGCTGAATGTCGCGCCCAGGGAAGTTTGTGTTTTATATTCCCTGAACACGTCGAGAAGGGGAAAATGTGGTGACATGGAAGGGACTCTCTGCGAGTGTTTTCCGGATTCTAATAAGGCTGCAATCAAACACCCGTGGTAATGACGATCGGCTGGCCGTTTGGGCCTAATGACGGGCCGATGCTCAGGCCCTGTTGTAAAGTGTTTGATGCAGCCCCTTAGAACACCCGCAGAGTTTCCGTGTCGCCACAGTATGATACACATATTTGTGGAAAAGTCTAAAGTTTAAAGGCGATTCAATTACATTGTATGTATGAAATTGTAATCGAAGTTTTAAAAACCGTCATTTGACCGGTTGTGGTAGGAATAGTGTTAATATAAAAGTGCATCGGAAATATCAGTGTTCCACTATTGTTGTACAAAAAGACGTTGGCGCGCCAATTCTAGAATCACTCTGTTTATTCGACCGATAAAAAGAAGAGAACAGAGATGGAGCTCGAGCGAACGATTGCTTTCGTTGGCCGGCTCTCGGAAACCAATTAACCTCGGTGTAATTAATAATCCACGCTGCAATAACCGGTGGCGGCGCAAAAACGCAGATTGCGTCCTCTGTGGGATCGAAAGACGACGCGGCGCGACGACAAGAAGCCGAATAAGAATGACTCGGTGGAGAAGAGGGATATCCGGTTTGGCGGAAACCACCAGAAACTCTTTGGTGACAGAAACTCGACGTCCTGACACGTGTCGTTTAACCCTTTCGCTACGAGCGTCGGCTATAGACGACATTCGCGCAACGATCTGTGTGTACCAGTGTCGACTTTTAGAATTTACCATTCTGAATTAAATTACTAGGAATTATAATTTGATGTCTAACTATTCTAAATTGTATTTTTATTTTGTGATAATAGCAAAATTGAGAATTTTAATTTGATATATCAATTACCCTAAATTATATTTTTATTTATAATAATAGTAAAATTGAGAATTTTAATTTGACATATCAATTACCCTAAATTATATTTTTATTTATAATAATTGCAAAATCTCCAAATATGTCGTTGTGTAACACTTATAGAAAAAGACGATCCGGAGAATGACAAGGCTGCACCGAAAGATGTAAGTCCGAACATCAGTTTACCGAAGCGCAACGTGTACACTTTTCGGCGCAGTAGTAGTGTTAAAAATCAAGAAACACGTGTTTCAACGTTTTGAAAGATGTCGACGACGGGGAAACGGTTTACCTCTTCGTTTCCCGTGAAGGTAACCGCGTTTTGGGATTCTTTGATTACGCTTAACACCACAGCGGCTGTGCCCGTAGCCGGTACCGACGATGCTTCCAGCGCGTCGTTAACGATCCTGGCCCTGGGTTACGTCTAATGGCATCATTAACTCTTAATGAACACTTGCGCGAACTTTAATGACTAACGAGCCGCCTCTGTATCCTTGTTAATCTCTGGAAAGCTCGGATTCCTCGGGCGTGACGCTCGGATTAATGCGAACGAAAATGTCCCCCGGGGGTGTTAAATTTAGGGTAAAAGAAGCGGCTTCATTGATACAGTGTGATAGCTTAACAGGAGAAGTTCGCGATACTATGGAATACAGTAGCGGACAAAAGTTTAAGACGAGAGGACAATGTAGAACGCTAATTATTGATTAGCACAGAATGCAAATTCAAGTTATCATGCTATTCCTTATAAATTAGTTAATTTAATCTCTTCGACTCTTTGGTCTTCATCGTTTTTTTACATTTAACATTTACTGATTAGCATTATAAATTAGTGAGTTTAATTCTTTTGACTCTTTAGTCTTTGATTTTTTCTTTAACATTTAACATTTATTGATTAGCACAGAACGCAAATTTAATTTATCATGCTATTCCTTATAAATTAGTTAATTCAATCTCTTCGACTCTTTGGTCTTCATCTTTTTTTTTACATTTAACATTTATTTATTAGCATTATAAATTAGTAAGTTTAATTCCTTTGACTCTTCTTTGGTCTTCAACTTTCTTTTTAACATTTAACATTTATTTATTAGCACAGAATGCAAATTTTGTTTTTTATGCTATTCCTTATAAATTAGTTAATTTAATTTCTTTAACTCTTTGGTCTTAAACTTTTGTCCACTATTGTATATAGGCTGCGGATGTCTAAGAGAATGTCAATTTTTAGTTTATTTTTTTTTTATTATAATTTCAAAAGTATTTGCAATCATTCTGCTTGTCTCCGCCTCTACTAATATCTAATTCCCCTGGGGTTGCGGTAAACGAGACGAGCGCGCGAAAACAAGTGGCAAGGGCGACGACGAAAAGAGGATAAGGAGGAGCTTTGTCCCCCGAAATCCTCGGAAGTTCCGTTCACGCTCGAATAACGGCCAACTTCCTCCGTCACACGCGGCGGAGACTAACGAGGGGCTGCTCCGCGATCTGGACCGACGCTTCTTGAATACAGACGGTTGATACGGATGAAAGGGCGTGTGTTGAGGTTGTTTTTTAAAAGCTACTCTTATACAATGGTTAATGGTGTAGAAGTGGAGGTAATACGTTGGTGTACCGCGAAGATTCAATTTTTCTTTTTTAAACAGACGGAATTTTTTCGGTCAATAGCGATCACTTCTGTGACCTTAGGAGAGCCAATTGACAACGATTGAGTATTTATACAAATATCCTCTCTCACTCAGTCATGAGTCGACCATTGTCGATTTTCGTCGCCATTTTTAGCCAATGGCGGTCACTTCTGTTACCCTAGACGAATCAATTGACAATGACTGAATATTTATACATATACTCTCTCTCACCCAATTGGGAGTTGACTATTGTCGATTTTCGTCGCCATTTTCGATCAATAGCGATCACTTTTGTTACCCTAGACGAATCAATTGACAATGACTGAATATTTATACATATATTCTCTCTCACCCAATTGCGAGTTGACTATTGTCGATTTTCGTCGCCACTTTCGGTCAATAGCGGTCACTCCTATGACCTTAAGAGAGCCAATTGACAATAAGTGAATATTTATACATATATCCTCTCTCACTCAGTCATGAGTTGATTATTATCGATCTTTGCCGTCATTTTCGATCAATAGCGATCACTCATGTGACCCTAGACAAGCCAATTGACAACTACTGAGGATTTATACATATATCCACTCTCACTCAGACGTGAATTGACTACTACCGATTTTCGTCACCATTTTCTACCAATAGTAATCAAACTAATACTTGCAACCGTAGAAAAGCTTGCGAATTATAACCTGATTGTGGATGTAAACACGTTAGTGCCTTCTTTTCATGGACAAATGGCACCGATACTGTTCTTCCCGAAAAATCCCGTGGTTCGCCTGGAATTAATGCCCCCTCCCCCTTCTTCCCTCGAACTCCAAGAGACGAGGCTACTTCGAAAACTCCGCGGCGAGCTCTCGGGACCGCGTCATCCATTCCCAGCCCGACGCGTTTCCTCCAGGGGAAAGCGAGAGTTCCTTGGAACGAGGTTGGTTTCCCCGGGCAAAAGGGGGATCGAAGAGGTGCGATTAGCGGGCAAGCTCGGTCGTTCCGAGCTTTTCCGGTGGGAAGGCTCCAGGCTCCGTGACCGCAGCAGGGATCGTCGATCCTGTTTCGCGGCTCCGCCGATTTAGTTTCGCTTCCCTTGGACCTTGTAAATTTTAACGGTACCACTGTGGGGACGTGGGTAAAAATAATTTGTCGTTCTTAACAAGTGACAATGGGTTAAACTTTATTTATCTGGCTAACTACAACTAGTAGCGATGGGATAGATACCAATACCGATTGATATTCGGTAAATTCGATAACAAAGTATTTAATTTTATGGTCGTATGATGGTAAAGTATGATATGCTTACGAATCACGCAGGTTGAAGATTATTAACCCTTTCACGACGGGTGCCGTATATATACGGCAGTCATTAGGTGCATCACAGCGGCTGACGCCGTCTATATACGGCAGTTGTTTATTGGTTCGTAGAAGCTGATGCTAACCTTATATGGTACAGATTTTGTTGTTAGAAAAATAAAGCATTATCCCTGTTTTAAAACTTTTCATATTAAAAAAGATTATTCAAAAGTAATATGTAATAAATACTATTAGGATCATAATTATATTATTGTTTTATTTTCATAGCGAAGTTAAAATAAACCTAGTACAGGCATTAGGCAACGCACAAAATAATGTTGAAATATGGTTCAGTTGTGCCGTCGTGAGAAGTGGCGAAGTATGATACAGGTACGCCGTCGCGAGAAGTGGCGAAGTATGATACAGGTACGCCGTCGCGAAAGGGTTAATTGCGGATTTGAATGCTGCAGTTTTGAACTGTTGGAAAGATCCCATCATACATAGAAAGCTAGTCAAAAAAAACCCACCTAACCCCAAAGAGTTAACCGGGTGTGCGTTTACGTGAAACTCGCGGTTCGTCAGTGATCACAGAAAACCGTTTCTATGCGTGAAAAAAGATGAAAGATGGTCGAACGCGTTGAAAACGATTTACTTGCCAGCAAAACGTCGCTAATCCCCGGAAAAGAGAGCAACGTGGAAGGGTGAAACGAGTCCCGCCCCCTCGCCCCGCTTCCGGTCCAGGACTGGAAGCACCGGCGACGTCTGCCGGGGCCAGATTAAAGGGAGAATGTATACATTCGAAGAGAATCGTGTCCCTGGTCGGCCTAACGATCCCTTTGGCGGCTGCTCGAATATCACAAGCCGTGAACGACGTCTAGATCCACTCCCCCTCTCGACTGGTCCGTGAAAAAGGAGGATCCGACACGGGGCCAGCGCTGCTACCTTTTCCTTCCTCGGATTACTTCATTATCGGGAGCCGCCCACCTTTCCGTTCTGCTGGGCTCGAAAAAAAAAAGAAAAAGAAAAAAAGGAAAGGAAAGGATTTCTAATCCCGTCGACGACTGGAATTTCTGATCTCGGATATTCGATTCTTTCCCGTGGCGAAATGACGCGGTATCACCAACTCCGTGGGATCTTGCGAATTTCAGCGTTTTGGTTTCTTCTGTTTTAGCTAGGCAGATAGTGGTGGAATTAATTTCGAATTACTTGTTTTGGTTATTTAACATTTTGAGTGCTATGGGCGCATATATGCACCTGACAGTTGCTCGTAGGGACTATATTCGCATATATGCGTTTGTCAATTTTTTTTTTCTTCACCTTAAGTCTTTTTCAGTTGTCACATATTTTAGCATTAACCTTTTGAGTGCTATGGGTACGCCTGACAGTTGCTCGTAGGGACTATAGACGCACATATGCGTTTGTTAATTTTTGTTTCTTTCACATTATGACTTTTTTTATGGCCACTCATTTCGGCGTTAACCTTTTGATTGCTATGGACGCATGTATGCGTCTAACAGTTGCCCGTAGGGACCAAAGACGCATATATGCGTTTGTAAATTTTTGTTTCCTTCATCTTATGACTTTTCCCATGACCACATATTTTCGCGTTAACCTTTTAGTGCTGATGAAAATTGCTCATAGGGACCATGAACGAAAATATGCGTTTTCCAATTTTTTGATCTTTCACTTATTGCAACAATACTCCGTCTCCAGTGTTAGTGCACCTTCCCTTCGAAACACTTAGTTCAAAAGTATTCAGCGATCAAAGGGTTAAATAAACACAGATCAAGTAGCAATGAGCCGTATCCGAATAGGCCATGCGAACATAACCCAGTCATACCTCCTAACCAAAGATCGAGCCCCAAGATGTGAAGAACGTAATATACAAATCTCAATTAACAATCTAATCTCACAGTGCCCAAGGTATAACAAACCTGATAATTTTTAGTGTTTCATTAACGTGAAAGGTGCTCCGAAAATTACTTACCGCAGCACGAGCTTTTAAATTTGACGGATAGAAATTACTGTTGCTGCGCGGAAACAAACCACTGCGAAAATTCACTCTATTCATTATACCGCGGGAGTTCATGCGTAATTATATCCGTGAACGTTTGTTTCCACGTTTTCTATACTCGAAACATCCAGCGAGAGCGTTGTAGAACTCACATTGTTATGCGATAATACTTTTATCATAGAAAACGTGTATCGTTAGCGCATCTTTTCTACCGTGTTTAATGCAGTACATAGTCAGGTAGATTCCTTTAACCCTTTTGGTGGCCTAGTCGCAACGATGCTAAACGAAAAAATGATAGATGATCGTAATTTTGAGTTATCTATCCCTGATCGGTGTGCCAAAGCCGGGGGATGGGTAACGTGCTCGACCAAGAGTGTACAGTAGCGGACAAAAATTTAAGACGAAAGAATCAAAGAAAACAAAGAAATTAAATAACAAAAAATAACAGT
>JAOPTO010001276.1:12209-47742 GCA_033822845.1 Tetrapedia diversipes
TCAACAGCCAAGAAAAGTGGACTTGGTGTACATTTTCATTTCTTAACCTCAAACACACTTTTTTCACTCATATTTCTGATTCTTTGTCCCCTACACCACACTGTATTCATTTTCTCAACCTTTAATCTAACCTTATGATCTAATTCCCTTACCTAAAAGATCTATATCGCATATCGCCACCATTTCCAAACTTCAATAGTGTTTGACTCGAGATACTTCGATCCGACGATTTCCAAAATTGCTGTGGATTCGGGTCGCAATCCCGTCGAAGGCGCCGCGAAATCTTGCAGCGATTTAATTTGTCAGCGGAGGTCTAATATCGAGGTGTCGCCATTGTGGGCTCGTCTTTCGATCACGGGAAATCGGAGGCGGTCGCGGCGAAGAAAGGGAATTCCCGGCTTCGCCGTTTAATCCCGCGGTTCCTGGGGAATATTATGTGCGACGCCCGAAATGGAACAGGATCCTCGATAAAAGGGAAATTGGAACTTTTCCCCGGGACCAGTGACGACGATGGGCGTCGATCTCTCGTAAAGGAGCCGAGAAGAAGCCCGTGAAAACGCGCTCCTCTTTTTCCATCGCCACCTACCCACCTCCCCCTGTCGGCCTCTTTGTGCCTTTTTAGGTTTGGGAACTGGCGGAAGGATTACACGAAAGGGTTGCCGCGAGATCGATGAAAAAGAGGGATGTAGGTATAAGGGAGGCATATAAATTTACACATTAATATTAAAAAAATTTAGAAATATTTTTGATTTTGTAATCTATTTATTAAATTAAAGATTTAGAGGGTTATATTAAGCTATATAAATTTATACATTTATATTAAACAATTTTGAAATATCTTAGTATTTCGTCTGTCTCCATATTAATTATTAAATTTTAAATTAATCAATAAAATTTCACAATAAATATTTTTGATTTTGTAATCTATTTATTAAATTAAAGATTTAGAGGGTTATATTAAGCTATATAAATTTATACATTTATATTAAACAATTTTGAAATATCTTAGTATTTCGTCTGTCTCCATATTAATTATTAAATTTTAAATTAATCAATAAAATTTCACAATAAATATTTATGATTTTGTAATTTATTTATTAAATTAGTGATTTAGAAAGTTATATTAAGGTACATAAATTTATACATTAATATTAAAAAATTTTGAAATATCTTAGTATTTCGTCTGTCTCCATATTAATTATTAAATTTTATATAAATCAATAAAATTTCTCAGTAAATACTTATGATTTTGAAATCTATTTATTAAGAGGAAAAAATGGGAGATCTCCCCATTCAGTTGACTAAGTATTAAGAATAGAGTGTAATTTGTAGAGTGTAATTTTTGTTAATTTTCGATAACTGTTATATCAACCTCTCTTTACTGGGACCACTGATTTATGATTGATGAATTTATATGTTAACGGTATTAGTTTAATTTCATTAAAAATAAGAACGAGCTCTGGAAAACGGTTAGCTATAAATTTTCTTCCTCCGCTGTTCCGATTCCTATGGCTTCTAAATTTTTTTAATCATCGTTATTATGTTCCGCATCGACAAAAATCATTTCCCATGTTGAACCAGCGACGCTCGAACGGGTTAACTAAACGCGTTCCATTAGCTAAAGATCATGCTTTTAAGCTACCAGCCCTCCTTCCGTTTGCCCCACAGCAAACAACGAGTTGACAGAGAACTTGAAAGAAAGATGGGGCGAGGAAAACAGAACAGAAATTGCCGAAGCGCGAATTTCCACGAAGATTTCCATTTCCTGGCAAATAATATCGTTCAATTTACAGACTGTTCGGCATCCTTCGCCACTTACCTCTCACCCTATTTGCCACCACCCTTCCTCCCCCCTCCGCCCAACTCGTCTTTCTTTCTCTCTGGTAACCTCGTTCCCATCAGTGAACCCGGGAAGACACGGACCAGAGAGGCAGGAGAGAACACAGGGAGGGAGGGACTTTGCATCGAGAAGGTTCATTTGTCTTCGATTCCCAGTACGCACCTGGGAATAGAGGCTTACCGCTCGTTATAGGGCTTACAGTTACGGGAAGCCAGCCACGCACGACTCGGCGGCATGGCAGCCGCGTTTCCGGTAATTTTGCAGCTCGTGAGTAGCTCTTCTGCCTTTGACGCGGCTCCTCGGATCGGAGCTCGACGAAAGACACTCGCAACCTCGTTACCAGTTGCTGGTTTATCATTTTTATTGAAGTTATGGTATTAAGATATGTTAGAAATACACACGCATCAGAGCAACGATGCCATCGTTGTTAGATAGTTAAGAACAGAATTAATGGTTCTGTGGGTTTTTCGAGCAGAAACCCGATAGCCGGAGCCAGTCGTTCATCGGCAGTCTTTGTGATAATTCATTAACTGGTTATCAATTATAATAAAGGTGATGGGCAAAAAGTTTGAAGTTTATTTTCTATAGGATATTTGTGAAAAAACTGTTGGAATGTCGTTCGTGTTTCGTATGGGATTGTGCAAAGTAGAGTACTTTATTTTAAATCGTTTACTACAGGTGCTCAAATAGCTGAAATTACAATTGCTCGGGTCTACTCTAAGCAGAAGTTCAGAAATTTCAGGTACCTGATCGTAATTTGCCTTAAACTTTTTAATACCCGATTTTAATTGTAAACGCCCGAAAATTTGCAGCGCTCGATTTAAATTACAGGTACCAACAATTTTTAGTACCTGATTTCGAATTCGGGTACTCGAAAGTTTTGGTGCCCAAATTTCAACAGTAAGTACCTGAAATTTATCAATACCCTGTTTCAACTTTAGACACCTAAAATTTTCGAACGAAATCCAAACCGAAAACTTTTAGTACCTGCGTAGGTATTCTATTGCACCTAGAAATGCTCAACATTTAAAGTTTCTGAAAGTCTTCACAGATATTTATTTAGAGGTCATTAGAGTACCTCCTCCTGGTACTTCATACAGAGAGGTTGATATGGTTTTTGTAACATATTTAGGCACTTATTTCACCATGTCCAATTATTTGTAACTTTCACGCCGCTAAGGTCGAAATTCTTCTGCCGTTCACTTTGACGGTGATACAAACGAACGATGGGTGAACCAGTGCGGTTTCGCTGGAGCACCAGAGAAACGGAAGCGGAAGAGCAACGATAGCACGGGAGATTTAGTCGGGTCGGCGCAACAGCCGCATTAAGGCGGAATATAATTAATTCGCTTAGAGGCCCGCCTGTTGTTTCTCCCGACGCGTAAATATGGCTGGGAATAAACTGAGAAATATTAACGCCGCGTTAGCCGATTCTCAACCCCGGCTAACGTACGAGATAACGAGTTTTTTTTTTGGTCACCTTTTTTCCTTCCTCGCCGAACGAAAATTTCATCCCCTAAAGAAGCTCGTGTCTTCCGTGCTCGCTGACGCAGGATTCAATCTTTCGGAGCATTTTTCAAGCCAGCCTGGAATCTCGGTCGAATAATATTTCTTCTCGGCGACGAGCTGAATTCGTGGTTTCTTCACTGTCTTCTTGCCGTTCCCCCTATGCTTCGCATCTATCTTTCATATTTACCTTGCAAGAATTTCGCGATGGTTGAACGATAATCGCTAAAATACAGTAGCGAACAAAAATTTGAAACGAGAAGATAGTGTAGAACATAGTTTTATGATCTGTAAATATTATCTGTACAGTCGTTTTTATTGTTATTATGATGGAACACTATTTATTGATCAGTACAGAATGCAAATTTTGCTTATCATACTATTCCTTATGAATTAGTTAATTTAATTTTTGTGACTCTTTGGTCTTCAACTCTATTTTTAATATTTAACATTTATTGATCAGTACAGAATGCAAATTTACGTTATCATGCTATTCCTTACAAATTATTTTATTTAATTTCTTTGACTCTTCAGTCTTCAACTTTCTCGTTAACATTTACCATTTATCGATTAACACAGAATGCAAGCTTTGTTTTCCATGCTATTCCTTTTAAATTAGTTTAATTTCGTTGATCCATTGGTCTTCAACTTTTGTCCTCTACTGTATACAGACATTTCTATACCTTCCTGATCGCTCGAAAATTAACCCGGGGAAATCGCTAGAATTACATCCGTCGACTCTGCGATCCGTCTGCTTTTGTTCGCACAGACTTCGCGACGGTCTCGCGGAGGAGGACAAGCGCTTAATTCTTTCGAATCAGGACGTCTCTCGAGCGTCTCCGAGGGGAGGGGGGAAGAACCGAGGCCAAAAAGAACGAGAGAAGAGAAATTGTTTGCTACTGAAACACAGAGCTAACTAAGTTGCCGTCCCTCCCGAGTGACTTAATTAAAAAGAAGCTTCCCTGCTCCTCAGAGCCCGGGGACGTCGCCCTCGAGCAGCGAATTTTCATTCTCCTCCCGGATAACCGACTCGAAAGCAAAAAAAGAACCAAGCAATAATAACGCCTCGACAGAGACACCCTGCTACGATTCCGCGAGTTCACCAGAGGCGAGCGACAGGCGGCTGCGTTCGGAAAGGGGGACAGACACGGTGAAAAAGGGGGTGGTCGAAGGGGGGCAGAGACGGGGTTGGGTCAGCGTTCACCGAAGCGGGACCGCATTCGTTCCGTTTCGAATATCAAAAACAATTCGCCCCGCGGGCGCCACGTGGCCGGCAGAGAAGGGTTGACGGATTTCCCGTAGCTGTGACGAGATAGGGTGAGTGGATTTCACCAGGAATACCCTGCCGCGAGGGGGAGGGGGCGAAACTGGGAAGCGAAACGTCGCGCGTCCCGAATGAAACGGTAGGCGATATTAAAGCACGTCCGGAATGTTCCACCCCGTGTCGTTAAACACTCCTACACGCTGTACCCACCCCTTTCCCCCTGTCTTGCGCATCCCCGCTCATGCCCCTGGCCTTCATCCCCTACGATATTGCGCCGTTTCGGGGAGGGACGCGCCCAGATATTATACGCTTCGAATTGCCGCTCCGCGAGCAGCTCCACGCGATAATGCGCCGTCTAATGGCTGAGCGATCCGGGCGATAATTTCGAGGGGGATGATTGTAGGTGTTGTCTCGTCGCTAATCGGGCTTCTGCTGGATCCCAAGAGGGGTCAGGTAACGGCTGTTTGAGCCGAAAAAGGTACAGCGAAGAGATCTAAGACTGAGATCTTGGGGAGGGGGGCGGCGATCGAGGGGCGGGAGAACTTTAGGGATTGTTGGAACATGTAAATTAGAGGAATAATCGCGACATCTAATTTGTAATAACTCGTAGTCACTTTTCTGTAACGACTCTGTTGTCTATGTACATTGTCCTTAGAACAGCCATTGCTAAGTGGCGACACCCTTGGACCCCTAACAAAACCATGATCGTTGAACGCTGACAGAATAGACCGCGGATTTTTATTCTTGCGGACGTTGCTAGTGATTTGGTTTACCCTTTAACCCATTAACCACCACAATCCCAAGTTGGGACTTTTTTAAAAATATAGAGTATTTTAATAACAAAATAATTTGAATTTAATTATATTATTACACAAGTTTTTGTGCATATACAGAACTTCTCAGAAAATCAAAAAAGAATTTGGCAGTTAATGGGTTAAGTGTTTTAGTTTATATCTAGTTTTTACAATCACACATTTAAGTAAATGCATATGGCTTTGTTTCGTTCTACCGTGAATTATATTTCTAATAAATATTTGTTTTAGTGTGTTAATAAAAAAAAAAGTGATACAATAAGGTATTTGGTCGATTTCATGAATCAGTGTGCAATTTGTATAATTTATTAAAAATGGTGTCGTTATTATAAGAAGCGGATGATCTATTCAACGAAATATTTGCTCGGTTAAGAAAAGCAGTAGTTATCAAAAGATCATCATATCTCTCTGACCTTTTGAGCAAGTACGCGTTATTGACATAAATTTCGAAATGAGGTAGCAGGATATTGTTCCCAACACCGAGCGAAAGAACAAGATGGCATCGATAATGTTGCGATGCCTGCTGAATCGTAAAAACATCGTCTTCGTCGATCGAATTCCATTAGCGGCCGAATGATTTACGGGACTCATCGACGCGCCGATATTAAACCGCGTCCGGAATGTTGATGTCAGTGTCATTATACGCTCCTCCGGCACATAATCTCTGTCATTTGCCACCCTCCCCGGGGCCTGTCATCCCCTTCTCCGCCCCGCCGGGCGATTTCCAACCCCTCGTCGATAGAAACCGAGTACAATGCGAACAGCGAAAAAAAATGAGCGTTCTCAGCCGTCGATTGTTTCCGAAAAAAATTGAAAATTTCAATGGAAACCAGTCGTCGCCGTCATTTTTAGCCATTTTTAGGTTAGAACGTAATCACGTACAGTAGCGGACGAAAGTTTAAGACGACAGGACAATGCAAAACGTAGTTTTATGCTGTGGGAAATATTGTTCGTATGCTTATTTTTATCGTCATTATGGTAGAACAGTATTTATTGATTAGGATAGAATACAAATTTCATTTATACCGTTATTTCTTATTAATTAATTTATTTGCTTTCTTTGACCTTTTGGTTTTAAATTTTTGTCCGCTACTATATTTACCAACCGTTTATTTTGAAAGCGATGCACAGTAGCGGATAAAAGTTTAAGACGACATCATTTTATAGTATGCAAATATTGTTCGTATGCTTATTTTTATTGTCAGTATGGTAGAACAGTATTTATTGATTAGGATAGAATTCAAATTTTATTTATACTGTTATTTCTTATTAATTGACCCTTTGAGCTCTGAATACTCTTGACCTAAGTGCTTCAAAGGGCAGCGCACTATCGCTGGAGATGAACTATTGGCAATGAACTATTGTCAAATGTTGACGTACACTGACAATCGCGTTGCAACAAGCGAAAGATCGAAAAAATTGGCAAACCCATATTTTCGTCCATAGTCCCTACGAGCAACTTCCGTCAGACGCATATATGCGTCCATAGCACTCAAAAGGTTAATTAATTTATTTTCTTTGACCCTTTGGTCTTGAACTTTTGTCCACTACTGTACCTACCGTGATAATAGATAAATACATATGTCAGATAAAAATAAGGATAAACCGTACATAAATAAAAAACAAGAATTTGAATTTTTGGTCTCCTAAAAGTTACAATTTTTGAAAATGCAGCAAGATCTCAAAGTCGACCTATGGGCCAATGTAGTTTAAGGTCTCTTTGTAGTCTCATCTGAATAAAGATTACTTTAAAAAAAAAGAAATGGATCTCAGAGTTTGATCATAGTCGCTTCAATAATTGCACAGTGATCGCAAAAAGTATTTGTAACCGTTCGAATTTCAATTTAAAATATTTACGGAGCACAAAATTTTTGTAACCACGTAAAATGTTCGTGTAGTCGCGAACAATTCAATACGTTTTCCTAAGAACAAATATTTTTTTGTATCCGTGAAATCCCCGAATAACGGGTAACGTTGGTGAGAAATTTACGGAAAATGGAATTGATCAGAGGCTGAGCTTCTGAGAGGCTCATATCTCCGGAAAATACTATACTCTTCCTCGCGCGCCCTCGATGATTTATTCATACGTTCCCGGCGTCGTATCAGATACTTCCGAGATAAAGTTCGAAGTTTCCGAAGCGTGTACCGCGAACCGACTCGGGGCTGCTCCACTGACACACAATGCGAGGAACGGACGCGTACTTATGGAGAAATATTCAGCTGGGTCCGTTCATTTTTCATCGAGTTTTTCATTTTCGACCAGCAATAAATACGTTTCCGCATCGAGCGTCACGTCGTCGACGAGCCGTGGCCGTGCACGAGAAATCGAGCGCGAGAAAAAGCTGCCGGAACGGTTGTCGGAAATTGTCGCGCAGCCATAATTTTCATTATAGGTACGTACAACGATTCGCGAGATTGATGAAACACCTTCCTTAATTACGAGTTTCGCTTTATTAAAATACGGTGGCGGAGCGTAAATCATGTTGGTTGATTAAAAATCCAACGGGCGTCAAAGAGAATATTCGCAGCGGCTGATAAAATTGGTCAAACACTGTCAAGCGTCACGATTCTGGACGAAATCCAACTGCAAACGTACAGTTCACAAATTTTCTCTATAAACAGTTGCTGTAGATCAGCTGCTGGCCCGATCCACCAATTCGGTAGAATCGAGTTACAGTAGCGAACGAAAGTTTAAGACTGGAGAGTGAACGAAAACAAAATAATTAATTTATAAGAAATAGCACGATAAATAAAATTCTTATTTCGTGATAATCGGTAAACAGTGTTCTACCATAATAATAATACAAATGATTACACAGACAATATTTGCAAATTATAAAACTATGCTTTCTACATTGTCCTCTCGTCTTAAACTTTTGTCCGCTACTGTGCATACCGACCACCAACTTTCATAACACAAAGCTATTGGAAATGGGGTGTTATAATGCTTAAATAAAATACACTCTTACTTGAAATATTATCACGAGGAAGGGCAATTGTGACCAAACCTTGGGAGCTTTGTCATGAGACTAGCAAAACGCAGTGGTCGATAGTCCTACAACCCCGTCTGGGTCCTTCAGCCCCTTTGTTCTGTTTCTGAACGTTTTCGAACTTTCTAAAATGCTGGTTTATGGTTAATTTTGCTTCATAATACTTCCGTATTCAATTTCTAACAATTGGAAATGGGGTTTAAAAACAAAATATAATAAACTCTTATTTAAAACTTGAACGTTCTTTATTGTATGACAGCAGGAAGGTGCAACTCCAACCAAACCTTGAAAAGTTTGTCATGAGACTAGCAAACGCAGTGGTCTTTAGCTCTTTTGTTCTGTTTCTTAACGTTTTCGAATTTTCTAAAATGCCAGATTGGGTTTTTAAAAGCCCTTGATAAAGTACGTTAAGAGAAAGCTGGTTTATGGTTAATTTCAATTTTAATTTCTAACAAAAGCCAAAGAAAATACGTTGAAAGAATTGCAAGAAATTGAACACAGTTTAAACTTCATTCTCGATCCGGAAACACGACCATGAAAATCGCCCAGCGATCGGTTAGGCGAGGTTTAACGGAGACGTCGCGACTAATCCTCGTCGCGGTCGTTTGTACGAGGTTCGAAGCGCGCGAGCAGCGACGACGACGTGCCTGCGCGGGTCTGCGCGAGATTCCATTAGGCGCATCAAATATTTATGAACCGCTTCCGAGGCAACAACGCCAATAAAACTCGCGTTGTTTTATTCGATCGCCTGGAGAACACAGCGGCGAGCGAAGGAATGGGAGTCGGGGGTGGAGGTCGGAAAGAAGGAGGATTTTACGCGTCTGTTGGCTGGGTTCTTTCTCCAGGACCCGCGGAGATGAAGCAGAGCGGGATCAGCGGGTTGGAGAAGGAGTAGGAGGGAGCAGATAAACAAGAGAGCCGACTCCAAGGCCCGACCTTTCGTCCTGCGTCGAGATAAAAAGGGTTTCTTCCGATGATCCGACCGACTGGAAGCGGCACTCCACTCCACTCTCGCTTCTCGACCTTCGTTCTATCTGGCTCTCTCCCTTTCCCTCTTCTCTCTCTCATTCTCTCTCTCCTTCTATCTCTCTCTCACACGCCACCCTTCTCTCATTCTCCCTCACTTTCTCTCTCTCTGTCACCATCCCTCTCTCCTTCTCTCTCTCCTTCTGTCTTTTTTGTCTTTCTCTCTCTGCTTCTCTTTCTCTGTCTCTCTCCCTTTCCCTCTCCTCTCTCTCATTCTCTCTCTCCTTCTGGCTCTCTCTCACACGCCACCCTTCTCTCATTCTCCCTCACTTTCTCTCTCTCTCTCATCATCCCTCTCTCATTCTATCTCTTCTTCTGTCTTTCTTGTCTTTCTCTCTCTGCTTCTCTCCCTCTCTCTCTCACCCACTCACTCACTCACTCACTCACATTCACTCTTGTCCCTCGTCAACGATGCCCTTCCCCTCCCCACTCTTCGCCACTCCACCCTCAACCTGACTCGGTTAATCCGTGGACGGAGAACGGTCGGAGTTTCCCGGACTGAAAGCCTGGGAAAAGAGAGCGGTTCCTCTCTGTCGGATCCAATTCCGATATTGTTCATAATAAATAAGCGTTCGGGAACGAGAATGTCGCTCGACGTGACGCGACGGAAGGGAGCAGGTTGTCTGATATAAATGTACAGGGGGTGAGAGGAACCGTAGGTACTGTAGGAACCGTATCGGACTCAAGTACTTGCGAAAAAGATAGTTCTTTTAATCCCTCCTAGTTGCAAGGCTAAACCGTATAGGTATTTATTAATGTTAACAACTTTAATCGGTCGTTAGATTTGTTTCCACGTTTTACTTGTTGAGAAGCACACTGTATCGTACTATTTAAACATCCCCTACAACTTTGACGCAAACAGTTCTTCCCTGCGCCAAACGATTCACAAGGCTCTATTTCAAGGCGATCAAATCGCGAGACCCACCCTGTGTACAATAACCCTTTTCCGGATACGATCCTTTCTTTTTTTTCCGTCGTTGCTCGTCGAGACGGTTGAAAATGTTTCGCAGCCAATTTTCCTTGCAAATTACCGCTCGACGAGCGAAGGACGCTCGGAGGGACGGGCGGAGGGAAACGACTGGTCGGAACAATGGGAACGCGAGGCGTCGTCCGCGGATGAAAGGAACGATCGATGTTGGACGGTGATTGGAAAACAATAAAGAAGAAGCGGAATGGAAAAATAACTGGGAAATATTTGCTGGATAAATAGCCGGGCCGAAACGGCGGCTGTTCAACGGGACGTTTGACGGCCAGCTGGAACGAGGATCGACCCGTTCGCGAGCAATCTCCGTCCAGGAAAGTGGAACGACGGAACCGTTGCGTTTGGTTGATTGGAAAAGACTCGAGGCGTGGTTGGTCTGGCGGTTGTCTAGGATCGCCTTAAAACCGCGAAATAGTCTTCCGTTTCGGGCTGTTCCAGACATCGCACGCTTTTCGAGTCTCTGTCTGCGTTTCAGTAGCAAAGGTACCTCAATGGGCGGGCAGCGGTAACAGCCGCAGTGAAATACGTCGTGCATTGGTCGGACGAACAGAGCGGGTTGCGATGAAGAGCGGGATTATGCTGGATGCAGACGAGCGACTGTTTACTAATTTACTAGAGACTACGCAAATCACGGAAATACATGTGCCAGGCGCTAGAATAGAAAAGTGGAACTTTTTTGCGGTATCTGAAGGGTTAAATTGGAAGGGTGAAAGCGATTTCTTTTCCCGCTGCGATTGATTCGTTCTCCGTTCGCTATTCATTTCTCGAATAAACTCTCGAATGGACCGGTTCTCGTAATAATTGGTTTCAATGGCTGTTCCTTCAGAATGATTAACACTTTGTAATCGCGCCGTAAAGCGGACATTTTTCAGACTTTCTCGCGTCAAAATAGTTATATGTTTTGAACTAATTGATGTTTTTCAGAGAAACTTTGAGTATATTTCTTGATAAAGAGTGCTCTATTTATTTTTGATAATGTGTGCATTACTTCGCCCGTTTCACGCCTTTGTTTACACGTTTCCCACGTCCTACCGCCAGTCAAGAAAAAACGAGTTTTGTCATCTCCCGCGTTTCAGTACTAAAAGGTGACAAACGAGTTTACGCATTTCCCGCCTACGATGTGTTAACCTATAATTTTCCCGCGTGATACCTACATCTTCTTGTTTATCGTTTCGCTGTATAACTTACTCCCGACACTGTCGCGCGAATAAAACCGATCGATTCCCCGAATTCCTCGATTTCATCGGGCTCGTTACTCAACCTATCGTTTCTCCCTGTTCCCCGTTCGATCGAGTGGTCCAGCTTCTGAAAGAACGGGCAACAGGCAGCAGAACGAAAAGGAAGAAAGATCGGGATATATTAGC
Organism: Tetrapedia diversipes; assembly: GCA_033822845.1. Taxonomy (NCBI): domain Eukaryota; kingdom Metazoa; phylum Arthropoda; class Insecta; order Hymenoptera; family Apidae; genus Tetrapedia; species Tetrapedia diversipes. The sequence continues at coordinate 23,994 of JAOPTO010001276.1, forward strand.
GATTCAACGGGGGTGCGTCGGGCAGAATCGTTGCTCTAACGAGACGATTTTCAATGGGACAATTTCGGCGGTCGCCGTCGACGGCAACAAACGCACGGTAAACGCGGCGATCGTGACCCTCGCGGGACAACAGAGGTATTTCGAAACGAGCCCCGGCCACGAGGATCGCTCGTAACGATTCGTTACGACGGGCTGCGAGGGCCGCGCCGCGTAAACTCTTGGCCGGCCGTGATGGCGTAACGCATGCAAATTCCTGAACAAATGCGTAATTAGCGTGTCCCCGGGCCCCCGACGGAGACGTGTTCCCCGGTATATAGGAGTACACGAAGAGAAGGTTAAAACGTGGGGAGAGAGAGAAGAAGATAGATAAATAAATAGATAGAGAGAGGGAGAGGTATGGGGTGGGGGAAGAAGAGAGTGCGAGCAAGTGAGAAAGAGGAGGGGATTCATATATGTATAGGGAGAGAAAAAGAAGGGTGAGAGGGGGGGAGAAAGAGTGAGAAAGGGAAAGAGTGAGGGAGAAAGGAGACAGAGAGAAAAAGGTGACATGGAGAGAGAGGAAGCGAGAGAAAGAGGCGGAGAGTGAGAGAGAAAAGAGACAGAGAGAAAAAGGTGACAAGGGGAGAGAGGAAGGGAAAGAGTGAGAGAGAAAAGGATAACAAGGGGAGAGAGAAAGAAGAGAGAGATAGGGATAGATAAATAGGGAAGGAGTGGGGAAAAGGGAGAGAGAGAGGAAGGGAGAGAGAAAATATATATATATGTAAAGGTGGGAGAGAGGGAGAAGAGTTGTTGGATCAACGAGAGAAGATTTTCGATCGACCGATCCCGTCGCGTCCGGTCTCGTCTCCCGCCATTGTTACGGACGTGCCGTTCATGCTAATGTTTCCCCGGCAAATCGAATGTTTTACAGGGCTCATGCATGTTCATACGCGACGGGGGGAGCGACGCGGCCCTTTCCTATCCGCATATTTATATCCAGGCGCCGAGATTTCGGCACCTAGGGGATGATCGACGATACAATAGTGGCTTCGCTCTCGTGCTTTATCATTAGGTTGCCGACTTTTATGTTGCCGGTTCCTGTTTTTACAGACGTTTCCAGAGAAACGGATTTAGAATGAAGATTTACAGGGAACGTTTTAAAAATAAAGTAAACTTAAAAATCGCCATAAACTTTCAGAAATGCAGGTTAAAGGTCGTATGGAACATTACAAATCGGTCGTTTTGAGTTCGAAAAAATCGACAAAGCTGCAAATCTTATTTGATGACCTTATAATGCAATTAATTCAATTATGTTATACAGTTATGTTATAAAAAGTATATGCGTCCTGACAGATATGATAGAACATTTTAGTTTAAAGTGCCTAAGTATGTTTGGGCATGTGAATTGTCTAACACAAAACCAACAGTGACAACAGAATCCACGTAACAACATTCTCCTGAAACTGACAACAAATCGAACAAAATTTCAATTAATGGATCAGGGTGTAATTTCGAATTAACACTAGAACTACCAAGGGGGTCAAAATGACCCATTTTGTAATCTTTCATAGAAACGTGGTAAACTTACTATGGTGTTTGTACATTTGAAAATTTACTCTGATTTTTACTATAATTGCTAAAATTTATTTTCCTTATATTACGTATTTTTTACGTGCAGTTTTCAAATTGATTTCTTTGTCTTCAAGAAGTAGACCCTAATCGTCGATAGTTCTAGCGTTAATAGCTGTGGACATCGGTGTTCCACAACGATCCCTCGAAATCGATGTCGTTCGTCTATCTCGCGTCTGCGTAACAACGATCGTTCGACTTTCTTCCGGTTAACCGTACCCGCGATAGCTCACAGAGCGTTCCCGTTGAAGCCTCCCCGCTGAACATCGTCGATCGTCGAACAGCGAATTATACGGGGCACCGCGGAATCCATTAATAACCGGAATCGAGCGAAATTCAGGCGGCCGCGCGTCCCGTTACCGAATCACTCGCATGATAAACGAGGAGTAGAAGCTCAGTCGGAAGTAGCGGGTGCCGTTTTAAGGTCCATTTATGTTAGCGACGAACCGAACACGAGTTCGAAATAGAATGACCGTATCGTTGACGCACACCATGAATTAACCCTTTGCACTCGAGAGGTGACTGTTAGTCACCAAATGATAGTTTTGCAAATTTTCAGACTTTAGTTAGCTTGTTCATTAGTCAGATTCAGAGGCTAAATAGTCATATACGTAAATTTTAGTATATCACTTAACTAAACTAAATGATGTTTAATATAAGCGAATTTTAGTAAATATTTCGAATTTGAAAATTTGTGTGATAGTTCTGCAAATTTTCAGACTTTAGTTAATTTGTTTATTAGTTAAACTCAGAGGCTAAATAGTCATATGTGTAAATTTTAGTATATCACTTAACTGAACTAAATGATGTTTAATATAAGCGAATTTTAGTAAATATTTCGAATTTGAACATTTATATGATAGTGTCGCAAATTTTCAGACTTTAGTTAGTTTCTTTATTAGTCAGACCCTTTATCAATATAATGATAAAAAAGTTATTTAACGAATTTAAAAAAGAAAAACCCACCTTTTTGGGGCCTGTTGGATGTTTGGAAAGTTGCTGCTTAAAACGTTCCCTGCCGGACATTTTTTTTTTAAACTTTCCGTGCAGGTCAGCGTGGGGTATAAACGCCCCACGTTTTTTTTTATGGTTAAGACAAACATGCTTTTTGTGGTATAATATACAGCATTTCAGTAATTTAAAAGAAAGGCATATTTCTTTATAAATATGAAAAGCGATCATTTTTATTTTATTTGACGAAATATTGTTAAAAATATGCCCTTTTTTAAAGACTTTTTTTCCGGCGTGGGAGGAAATTTTAGCCTATACACCCCATGCGGTAGGAAACGTGTTAAAGGGTTAAAGCCGCATTCTCACACCTTATTCACTTTGTGTTCCACCTATCAAAAATGTACGTCACACGAGCCGCCGAACGGGTTATTTGTACCCGAAATGGACCGCGCTTTTCGAATCCCCGAACCCGCTCCCGCTGTTTCCACGGACGATACGTGCACGGGCCGGCGAACATAATATCCGTGCACTCAGCCAAAGAGATTGCATTACGCGATATCGATTCCACGGGGTCCGCGGGAAGAGAAAGAGGGAGGGCGCGTGGAGATACAGGGTGTTTTTCGGGAGGAGAGCGACGAGCTTCGCCGGGATATTTGCAAGGTTATTCCGAGTGAAAGGTATTATGTAAATAGCGTGTAAAATATGCGAGTCGATTCAGCTTCGTTATCGATACACACCAGTATTCCCTCGTTAATGCTCGTAAGCTTGAGACCGCGTCGCGGAAAATGTTACGTGAGGCAGCAAAAGAGCTTCGAGATGAAAGTGAGAAACTTTGAACGTGAATGAAGTAGAAAGGAGTGTTCGATAAGTGTTTTACGAGTGTTAACCCTTAACACTCCTACTTTTAACCCTTATCGCTCCAAGTGTACCTCGCAAGCATCACCAATATAATTAATAATATGAATATTGTAATCAAAATTATATTACGTCTGAAATGAATGAAGATTGTTTCGAATGACTTTAATATTATTATTTACACGTCGTTGTAGCATTCATAGTGTAACACTTAAAAATTTGCAATTCAAAATATGATAAGAATAAGTCGGAATTGCCAATCGATATTCGCACTTAAAAGTAGGAGTGCAAAGGGTTAACCCTTTGCACTCTGAATTATTTTTCAATCTTGTTTTGCCAGTAACTCCCTAGTATTTTAGATGCTTTATTTGAAATTTACTTCAAAGGACAATTCCTTAAATTTTTTTTATTAATTATATTAAACATAGCTCCCAAGCTTTGTTGCAACTTATACTTGTGAATCTTCTAAATTTGATAACTAAATTTTTGCCTACTACTGTATTTAAAATGGCACCTTAAAAATGTCGAGTGTGACTGATAGAAACTGACGTCGAAGCACACTTGACAAAGGAGTACAAAGGGTTAAGATAATTTTTGGCGTAGTCTTCACGATCAACCAGCTCCCTTTAGATCTTCTTGTATGGATCTCCTAATAACAGTCGAAAGTGCGTTTAAATGGAAGCCTAGGAAACAATCCTAAACGTATTAACAGTATTCCCAGGTGGAACACCCTGTAGACCTTCAAATCTCTCTCTCTCCCTCTCTCCCCCTTCTTCCCCCTCTTTCTCCCTCTCTGTCACACGCGTACACATATGCACGCTCTCTTGGATGTCTCCTTTTCTCCATATGGCTGGCGAACCCTCGAACTCCTCGCCCCTTTGCCCCGTTGTTCGACCGGGCTTCATTAACCACGGCACGCTAATTAATCGAGAGATGCCGCCGCGGAATCAAGATGGCACGAAACCGTTTGTGTCTACTGTACTGGTCCGGGGGGTGGGGGTTCGGGGGTGGAGACTGCGATGGAAACGAAAACAGGGGGGCGCCTTTGCGTCGCCGAACGATCTGATATATTTCCTGCTGCGCCTCTACCTGGCGGATGCACACGGTCCTGCCACGTGTGCTGCTTTGATTTCGAGGACGAGGAATATCCTCGTTACTGTCATTGCTCACCCGGACGATGAGAGAACCCGGAACGCCTAATTTACCGGGTTATCGATTGGGGTTGCTGATGAAAATGTACGCTTCACGGATTCCAACAACTTTTATTGTCACGCACAATGTCGCGACATCTGTGACCTTATAGAATGTATACATAGGAATCGTGTTCTTGTGAGAAAGGTAGTTGGTTGACCCTTCCTAGTGGCGAGGGCAGAAAGGTCTCTACACTTCAATTACTGCCTTTATTATTATCTTATTTTTGTTTTCACATATTTTTTCTTTCGTGTACTCGTGTGACTTCATCTCACTTCCTTTGTAACAAAGAATCCAACCGTAAATAAATTTTATTTTATTATCGTTTAAAAACGGAGTCATCTGAGCAATAAAAAACTCAGCGGAATTCGCTGGTTACTGTTCAAACGTTATTATTATTATTTTTATTATATTTATTTATATTATATTATTATTATTATTATTATTACTACTACTATATTATATTATTATTATTATTATTACTACTACTACTATATTATATTATTATTATTATTACTACTACTATATTATATTATTATTATTACTACTACTACTACTATATTATATTATTATTATTACTACTACTACTATATTATATTATTATTATTATTACTATATTATTATTATTATTATTATTACTACTACTACTATATTATATTACATTATTATTATTATTCATCGATCGAGATACGATCCGCAGCACATCGCAATTCCGTTAATACCACCAAGCTCCATGGTCCGGTCGTGGGAAACACAGGACCCGCCGCGGAAAAAACCGCGAGACGTCGATCGATAGCGCACCGGTGCATATCCAGCGCGTCGCTATGCAAATTAAGCGCTAGGTACCGGGCAATAACGCGCGGGCCACGTCTCTGCGCGCTCGCTTTTACTGCGCTGCGACGGAGGGCAACGTCATAAACTGACGGCCATAAAGCGACGAAGGAAGGGCGAGAATGGGACGGGGAAGGGAAGGGGGGTCGCGAACAGGGCGCGAGAGTTCCAAGAATCCCGATGGTAATTTTCACGGAGGAAATGAAAGCGTTCGCTTAATTGCATCCGCGTTACCTGACCTCAACGTTTCGAATGTCCATCTCCGCGTTCCGCTAATTAGAAACTGCAACCTGTCTCTGGGTCAGCCCTCCGAGGCCATGGGTGACTCGATCCTTCGTTATGATTGGCTTCAATCGAGACGAAAGCTCGATGTAGTGGACGTTTAACCCTTTAGCGGTGAGATCCGTGTCTGATGTGACGTAAGGTTATATCAAGAAGTTATCGGTATTTACAAACTTACTTAACACTAGATTTACGGACATTTCTTGCATATCTATTTCCAATATACATATACTAAGGAATAAAGTATACATCAAACTGAATTTGAAATTGCAAAACTGAGAGGGAAATAGATTTGGAAATATTTGTATCGCACCATCGATAAAAGTTAGAAAAAATTGCTGGGAATAATAGTAATTGCTTTTGCAAATTTTGCTCAAATTGACGGGTCCTCTAAACCTAGTGTTAAGATTGTTGGTCGAGGCATGTAAATAGCGGAAGATCGTGTATAATACTTTGAGAAGTTGAATTTTATTGATACGGAAGGTAGAATGAGCTCTAGAGTTCTTTACAGATACAGTAGCGGACAAAAGTTTAAGACGACAGAACAATATAGTTTTATAGTATGCAAATATTGTTCAGATACTTATTTTTATCGTCGTTATAGTGGAACACTGTTTATTGATTGGCATAAAATACAAATTTCGTTTATTGTACTAAATTAATACAAAAGTTTAAGAGTAAAGAGTCAACAAAATTTTATTTACCATGTTATCTCTAATTGATTAATTTATTTGTTTTCTTTGACCTTTTGGTCTTAAACTTCTGTCCGTTACTATATAATTATTCGTTTATCTTCCCCGATTCGTGTCAGTGAACGGAGAACAGACAAAAAGTCGAATTATGTAATTAAATTAGACGAATTCGACTAATTTCCATTAGTCTGCGTCTACTTAGAACGTGGGTAGCTTGCTCGATCGAAGATATAATTCGGATTGTTTGCATATTCGAAGTGGCTTCGACCTAAACTTCAATGTTCCTTGTACTCCCATCACGAATTTCGACCGAAACCAGGAACCGACTCAACGGCGTCATCCTGTTCGCTGTTCCTCGAAATTCCTCGTGGACGCGGGCACCACGTCGCGTCGTCTTATCTGCCAACTTATCCGAGCACTTCAAGAATGTGCCGCGATGACGAGATTGCGACAAAGGGAGATGGTGAACGAGCGAGCGAGTAACAAACTTGCTGGGTTTACTTGGTCCGGAGATCGTTTATGGTGACTCTAAGAGCGCTCTACATGTGTTTCGTTCGAACGATAAGCTTGTTTTACGAGTTCTTCGGACCACTCGTACCTTTCGGCGATAATATTTACGTAGCCGCTTCAAGGAGCGCGCAGGCGGGGTTCTAAATGAGAGGACATCTTGTTACAGTATTATGGTGATCGTGGTTAATCGCGTCGGGACTGAAGGCATCTAATTGTATGATGTAGGTCTATGTGCTGAACACAGTACACTCGATGGCTACTGTTGAGTCTTATGCATTCGTAGAAATCGATTGGTGTCGCCATTCTGTGGCTGACAAACTCGACGTTTTCATTTTAAAAGATTTCTAAAGTTTAAAATTTGGAAATTAAAATTTTCTAATAGAATTTCTATTTTTTAATTTAAAAATTTGAAAATTAAAATTTTCTAAAAAGATTTCTATTTCTAAATTTAAGAATTTGGAAATTACAATTTTCTAAAAGAATTTCTATTTTTTAATTTAAAAATTTGGAAATTAAAATTTTCTAAAAAGATTTCTATTTCTAAAGTTCAAAATTTGGAAATTAAAATTTTCTAAAAGAATTTCTATTTTTTAATTTTTAAATTTGGAAATTAAAATTTTCTAAAAAGATTTCTATTTCTAAATTTAAAAATTTGAAAATTAAAATTTTCTAAAAGAATTTCTATTTTTTAATTTGAAAATTTGAAAATTAAAATTTTCTACAAAGATTTCTATTTCTAAATTTAAGAATTTGGAAATTACAATTTTGTAAGAAAATTTCTGTTCCGGCTGTCGCGTGTTCAGCGTAGTCAGTAGTAATTGGCCACGCGCGAGAAACGAGTACATAAAGTGTAGTGTATAGATAACATTAATAAAAATTATTGAATAAAACAATGACGTGACTGTAATTCGCATGGAGGTTATTCATATGGAGGTTATTCGCCATTTATATTATCGGAGAGTGAATATTATCATTGATGCTCACAGATATGCGTAGCGCATGCCGGATAATGGTAAAACTGGTTCCGTAAATAATGTAAAAATAACCATAAGCGAATTTAAACGCGGTTGTTATCTAAAAAATTTTATACGTTTTAATACACCTATGACAAGTATATTAATAAATTCCATAATTCTGTATTTCCAATTTATTTATGTGTTTTAGCAAACAAATGTAGGAAGACTCGCCATTTTTCAGGGTCTATCTAATGTTCACTATTGAATTAATTTTTATAAGTTATCCAAGATGGATGTGTGTTTTAATACACCAATGATAACTATATTAATAAATTCCATAATTTTGTATTTCCAATTTATTTATGAGCTTTAATAAACAAATGTAGGAAGACTCGCCATTTTTCAGGGTCCATCCAATCTCAACTAGGCAGTTAATTTTTATAAATTACCCCTAAATTAGACAGTTGTATATTTTCCCCATGTTTCAAGTTTCACCAGTAACTATAAAGGAAATTTTATTTACAAGCAATTGTAAGTGCTTATACAACTCGTATCCATCACGAGATCGCGTTTTCAAGAGCGCATTGTACACAGCTTTGCTAATTGTAGAGAGAGATTTCTTGGGGCTAATCTGATAACTGTCAGGCCTAAGCCCAAGAACTGACAGAGTTCCCGCGATTCCCTGGAATATAATTCGCAGACGCGACCCCTGCGCCCGAGCAGTTTCTCTGTTTAAGTAGATTACGCCGGGCATTAGCGAGTTTACTGTTCGACCACCGAGTGGATGACGGGGAGATCTCCGAAACTATCGGTGTAGCCGTGGACAGCGTTTCTGAACACGGTGTCAGTGATTCACAGTAGAAACATGTACTTACTCTAATTGTATTACAATCTTGCAAACAGGATTATTAGAATAACGTCTGTTGTTAATTTTTTAACGCGGAACAATATATTGGGTTGTCTGGAAAGTTCGTGACGATTTTGAAGGAAGATTAAAACGTAGGGGATTTAAATTTTAGCATACATTTATTAAATTATACAGGTGCCATTCCTTTGTACAACCTTTCTCCATCTTTCAGGCAACTTGAAAATTCCGTCCTTCCAGAATCTCTCAGCTTCTTCAGTGAAAATCTTTTCTACGTGATTTTTTATCTTGTCAAAGGAGTTGAAGTTTTTTCCATTAAAGGAATTTTGTAGTGATCGAAAGAGGTACCATAAACAGCGTGTATCTTGTTTGCCACTTTTGTGACATTTTTGCTTTTCCGGTTAAATGCCTAAGATGCACTTTGTTTTCTTCCATATTCAAAGACGTATAAAACTGACAGAAATTAACGTATCGTACCCAAATTTTGTTTCAAATATTCCTGAAGTATTGTCTTTTACGATATGTACACATATTATTTGTTTTCAATTATTCTAATATATTTAGACCTGTCCTTATGTCAACTATCAAAAATTGGCACGAACCTTCCAAACAACCCAATATATTTAATCTAAAAATGTATTTAATTTTTACAATCAGTTTCTCGTACTCTCTTTCTCTCTTTTATTCTGTGTGACTCGTACTCTTTCTGACGTGCTCTTTTCAACTTCTCCTAATTTTCTCATTTCAACTGACCTATTTTCTTTTTTTCCTTTTTTTTTTGATTAATTGATTTGAGCGCCGCTTCTGTGTCTTTATAATTCTATTAAATTCTCGCAATTCACACATTCTGTTCTCCATTTCCTTGCGTTTGAGACACTTTTACCGCAAGTCTGTAAACACTCTCCCTTTGTATCCTTCTACCCCTTTCACTATGTTTATAGGACACTCAGACATGTCCAGCCAACAGTATAGGAAACCATGCACTATCCAGTCAGATCATAATCGTAAGCACTGTATCAAAAGCACCCTTCCTCGTATCCCTCTGGTGCTGCATTAACTCTGATATTCTTCGATCGCAGGTCTGTTGCACTAATCCAAGCACTCTTCATTGTAGTAGAAGAATATTCTCGTATTTCCATGACGATATTACTTAAATTAATCCAAGTTACCTGATATCTGCTAGTGCTGCTGCACTCGTGACTCATTCTCGCAAGGAACTCGAAACGAGATGGGATCATCATGGGGTTCACAAAACATCCCTCGCCCCATCCCTAGGCATCGTCAACCCCCATGATACTGTTCCATGATTCTGAACGTACAGTCGTTCACAAAAGTCTCTATAAACTCGTCGAATTTCATACAGTGAAAGGGAAACAAATATTTTTAACGTTTTATAGCTGTTAAATGATTTGTTAGTAAAACTTGGATAGGTTTTAAGTGTAATAGCAATGTTTCTTGCATTTGTTTAGCAGGTATTGTAAATAAATTCATGAAGTATATAACAGAGTGCATAAAGTTTATTGTTATTGTTATCAGAGTTATCATAGTCACAAATTTTATTCATTTTAATATAGATGTATTTATAGAATTTATGAAATTTTCATAAAATGGTGTCTCTAGTTTATTTATATTTTATTATAAGCAAACGTGATTGAAGATTCGAAACCATTATAATTCTTGCTTCAAACGTTCGAAATTCGGCAGATGTATAATATTTCTGAAGGTTTTCGTGGCCGACTGTAGCGTCGTTATTGTATTTCGTAGAGCCACGCGTTCGGCAGTGCTCTGGGATTCCGTTAATTGGATCCGGAGTCAGGTTTCTATTCTGGCGATGCTGAATCAGAGCAGCAGGTCGTAAGTAGCGCTACATGGTTTCTCATGACGCGGGTATCGTTGCGTCTCACTACCATTATCGGCTAACAATAACAACAATAGACATTGCGCACCCTTCGTTTGGTTGCTTTGGCTACCCTTTAGGCAAATCAGTCATAGTAATAATAATAACAATAATAATAATAATGCTTTATTAACGAATTAAAATCCATTAGTATTAAAGAACGAGAGGATAAGTATAAAAAATATAATAATAAGTAGATAATAAATAATAATAATAATATTAATACTTTATTAACGAATTAAAATCCATTAGTATTAAAGAATGAGAGGATAAGTATAAAAAGTATAATAATCAATAATAATAACAATAATAATAATAATGCTTTATTAACGAATTAAAAATAATAATAACAATAATAATAATAATGCTTTATTAACGAATTAAAATCCATTAGTATTAAAGAACGAGAGGATAAGTATAAAAAATATAATAATAAGTAGATAATAAATAATAATAATAATATTAATACTTTATTAACGAATTAAAATCCATTAGTATTAAAGAATGAGAGGATAAGTATAAAAAGTATAATAATCAATAGATAATAAATAATAATAATATTCATACTTTATTAACGAATTAAAATCCATTAGTATTAAAAAACGAGAGGATAAGTATAAAAAGTATAATAATAAATAGATAATAAATAATAATAATATTCATACTTTATTAACGAATTAAAATCCATTGGTATACAAACACGAGAGGATAAGTGTAAAAAATATAATAATAATAATACTTTATTAACGGATTAAATACCATTGATATACAAACACGAGAAGATAAGTGTAAGAAGTATAATAATAATAGTAAATAATAATAATAATACTTTATTAACGGATTAAAATTAATTGGTATACAAAAACGAGCAATAGCAATGACATAAACTTAATGTGTAATACAGAAAGTAACAGGTAAAACAAGATAAGAGAAACAAAATTTAATAATTATGTGGTTGAGGTCTAGTTGAGCCTAAATAGTGGCATTTTGAAAGAGCTTAGTGATGCATTGAAGAAATTACAAAAATTTTCACTAGCAAACTAACGTACAGTATCGTGTAATGGAAGCTTTTTTATACGAATAATTTTTCACGGATGAATAAACGTTGATTATGCGAATTAATGAAGAGACGAATTCGTTCCGGTAACAGGTTATTCAGACAGTCGGTTTTCACCCATTAGGAGTCAACGTCGCGTCAGTGAAATATTATTGAATTTCAATATTTTATTCATGAAAGGGAATTTTAAAAATTTGTTTTTAATAACATTACATGCCCATAATGTTAAAAAGCAAAATTCGGGAATGTAAATTTTCCGCGAAAATACTGGAAAATTAAGCGTTGCGGTAATAAAACGTTGGTCGATGACAGAATAACGATGAAACATTCTGGAATAATAACAATTTTATGCTATAATACAATAATTATAAATAAATATTCAACGTCAATCTTTCTTTCAGGACATTCCATCATGCTTATAAGATGACTAAACTAAACATGTTTTCTCTAAACTTGTATTGGCTATTAAATAATGATACGCCAATGGTTTGCTCTTTATATCGAATTTTATTATAATAAACTTTACTCTTGTTCACTTCGAAGCAGGGTTTTAAATATAACAGTGACCTGCGGACAATCACTCTTAACCCTTAATCAACCAAATGTGAAGATCTCCCATTTTTTCCTCAACAAACCGCTTCCACTGATTCTGTTTACTTTCATTATTAGTTACTCTTGAACTAGTGTTGTTTACAGTTCACCAAATGCATTTCTGTTTTTCCAAAGTACAATTTTTAATGAATTCAACATCAGTTCAAGACTAATTAATGACAAAAGTAAATAGAATCAATGACAGACGAAAAAATGGGAGATCTCCCCATTCAGTTGACTAAGTGTTAATAAAGTAAACTTAGCACACACATTCATACATACATCTATTTACATTTACATACGTAAATGGCATCTGCCTAAAATCAAAGATGTCGCGATTATCGCGTTTTGCTCCAACAACCTCTCAATTGCAACGATTCGCTCGTTCATTCATAGCGAACGAATGGACATCGATCTCCCCCCAAACAATGATAATTGATTTACCCCATAGTGGAACGTTTTCGTTATCAGTTCAGAGGGTGGACAGGTTTATGGTAGTATTTCAGAGAGACAGGTTGGTCGAACAGACACGTGGGAAACGCGAGGGTTGCGTATCTGCTACCAGGCCGCAGGATCTTTTTGCCGTCGGCGCGATCCACAAATTCTCCGTTTTCTGAGCACAGTGAGGGGAGGGGGAGGGGGTCAGGGAGGGAAAAGGTGAGCAAAGGAGTCCTTCGTCCTGACGGTTGGCCACAGTCTCGCGGTTTTATCGAACAGGACGTCGGGTCCCTGTGGAGCGGCGTCGGTTTCCGATAAAAGGGAGCGTGGCTCGGTTGCACAGAGGGAAGAAAAGCTTCCTGCCACCTTCGCCTTCCTTCCCCTTTGAACGTATGAGACCTGTGGTGCGGAACTCGACAACGCGCGTACACGCGTGCACGTTAACCCTTACGCTGTGGATTAAATATTTTTGGTCCTCTTGAAAAATTACTCAAACGATGCGTTTTTCTTTTAGAGAGTAAAAACAAGGGAACAATTTTCCTGTTTTTAGGTGCTAGATTCTTGTGATTCCTATGGAAGAGAGTATGTTTTATAATTTCTTCTGTCCAGTCATTAACTGTAATTACTACTTTTTTAAAGTATTTTTCTTCATTTCTGAATATTCATAAACAAAGCCTCAAACGCAATATTTTTACTCTTGATTTTCGTCTTAGAATGTCACATACAGTTACTCCTTCAATTTTCTCCCAGCTTCGTCCGAACATCCTGTATATCAAATCTGTATACTATTGTTATTACATAGATAAATCATATCTGTATATTATTGGTATGCTATTATTTACATTCCTGATGTTATTATATTATCCTTTCTCTTATCGTTCAAGCAAGTTAGGTTATAACAATCTACGGCTACCTATCGTTGTAATATGTCTTTCTTACATTTGTAAGAATTATAAAGATGGTAAACAAATAAAAGTATACTAAATGTTAATAGTTCACGTTGGGCAAGTTGATAAATTTTTAAGAACTCAACGAACTCAAGTCTATCATCCAAAAGTATGGTTGCACGTCTCCCCTAATTTTCTCAATCAACCCTTTGAGCGCTGAAATAAATACCATGTGATTCCCATATAAATACTACGATCATTCCCGACGCTTTCTCATACTTTAACCCTTTGCGCTCGAGAGGCGACTGTTAGTCGCCAAACAATAGTTTCGCAAATTTTCAGACTTTAATTAGTTTGTTTATGAGTCAGACCCGGATATGTAAATTTTAATATACGACTTAATTAAAACTAAATGAAGTTTAACACTAGAACTACCACAGCAGTCAAAATGACTGGTTGATGATTACTTATAGCAACCTTATAAATTCACTGTGGTCAAGCTTCCAAAATTTCCTACGATTTTCCGTAGAAGGTATAAATAAAGATTTATTTCTTATGTATTCCGTATTTTTTCATGTAATTTCCAATGCGATCTCTTCCGTGCAAATAAGTACGCTTTGATTGTCGGTAGTTCTAGTGTTAATATAGGCGAATCTTAATAAATATGTTAATAAATGTGTAAATTTTTAAAGTTAGTATCATTAGACGACTAACAGTCACCTCTCGAGTGCAAAGGGTTAATAATCGTAACCAATCGGACACTCCCTCCGGACGCCAACTTCCCAGCTCCGCGCAGCACGCCGACAAGTCGCCCGGCCATTGGAGCGGTGGGAGTGCACGCGCGCCATGGGATACTGTGCTACGTGCTGTTTGGCGCCGGTCCAAGGGAAGCAGCATTTATCAAAGGTGGCGTCTCGCTCCTCGCGTCTCGATAGGATCGCGCACGCGAGCATATAAGTCGCTCTTTGTCGACCATCGCGAGCCACCCCCGCCGACGCACTTAGGGCCGGTCCCCTCTCGTTCTCGCGTTGGCGGCGGCTCATCGCTCATCATTACAAGGATATTAATGGCGGCGGCTAATGGATTCAACCGAGGATTCGTTCCTTCGTTCTCCCCCTAACCGGGGTGTGCGTGTGCGCGACGTTTTTCTACCCGCCAAGGAATTCGAGAAATAAAGCCAACGGGGGATGATGTATTATTTGTCTGCAGGGGGGGACGTGATTTTCTCCAGGGAATTTCGAAAGGGGGCTTTCCTTCCCCCAGTTTCGAGTCGAGTATCCGTCGAACGCTCGTGTTTTAACCCTTTTACCGTTAATGGCACACGTAGGGATTATTGGCTGTGCATGTAACAGGTTTTAGGAACGTAGCAATTGAGGGGGGTAAAAAATTGTGGATTATGCTGTTTTAGGAAACGATTACATTACTATCGATGATTACTCTTTGTTATAGATATGGAACTGCATACGTTTGTAACGGTTTATCTAAATTTTTCTGTATCCTGTGTCGTTTTCTACCGTTAAGTATTATAATTTTTTTAAGTAACTAAGTGTTATTGGATGACACTTTGTTCGAATAGCTGAATATAAGAAAGGTTTTATTGTGCAGGCTGGGAGAGTTAGGGAGTGAATTCTCTTGAGTACCTGGTACATGCTAAGACTTTTCAACGTTACAAAAATATTTCGGGTCTTCCTTTAACACAATTACAAAAGGGTGGATATCTGATGGTATGGGAAAACAAGTAGAGAGCAGCATTTTTAGTAGAGAAACTTTACTTTCGGATTAATGAATATTAAATGTTTACATTTACGTATATAATGTGCATATAAATTATTTATGTGTTAAGCAATATTTATAAATCTAAATATAAGTTTAAAAGGAATTGTTTGAAAGGAACTGTTTCATTTGAAGTTAGGTTAACTTCTCTGTACACGATATGAAAACCACTACTTCTTTGGTACATATGACCGTTTCACACAAAACTTCCGCGTGCATCTGTGTTAATAGAAAACCAATGCGACCCGCTGTACGATTTTCCAATTCAGAAGACTTGCGAAAAGTCGCCCGACTCGCGATCGCAATGTCTGTCGATCGAACACTCCGGCTGGCGCTCGGCCAACTCCCCGAAAATACCCACGACTCGAGCATAATGCCGGGGCGCAAGGGACGGCAGCTTATCGATACGCATTAAATCGGCGGTCCCAGAGTGGCTGCTGGTCCTTTGAATCCTGCGATCATCCCTTTCCAGCCACGTCTCGCGGCTCGCACCTCGAGGTAAACGAGCCTCGCGCTTACAATGCTCGCCGATCGATCGAAGTAGCGATGGGACCGAGCTCGATATGTTCAGTAATAGACAAAAGTTTAAGACGAGAGGACAAAGTAGAGCATACAGTAATAAACAAAAGTTTAAGACGAGAGGACAATGTAGAGCATACAGTAATAAACAAAAGTTTAAGACGAGAGGACAACGTAGAACAGACAGTAGACAAAAGTTTAAGACGAGAGGACAAAGTAGAGCATACAGTAATAAACAAAAGTTTAAGACGAGAGGACAATGTAGAGCATACAGTAATAAACAAAAGTTTAAGACGAGAGGACAACGTAGAACAGACAGTAGCGGACAAAAGTTTAAGACGAGAGGACAATGTAGAGCATACAGTAGCAGACGAAACTTTAAGACGAGATGATAATGCAAAACACAGTAGCGGACAAAAGTTTAAGACGAAATGACTGTATAGAACATACAGCAGCAGACAAAAGTTTAAGACGAAATGACAATATAGAGCATACACTAATAGACAAAAGTTTAAAACGAGAAGAGGACAATGTAGAGCATTCAGTAGGGGGCAAAAGTTTAAGACGAGATGATAATGTAAAACATACAGTAGCGGACAAAAGTTTAAAACGAGATGACAACATAGAGCATACAGTAATGGACAAAAGTTTAAGATGAGATGACAATGTATAAGAACTTACGAGATATTCAGAACTGACCAGATTCGAACTTACTTGTAACGCAAGTACTTGATCCCATCGCTAGATCGAACTGCGCGAGGGTCGTCGCGACAATGCCCACGAACCGGCGGCGGAGGACCGATAGAACGGTTCCCGGAAGTTCTTCCTTCCTGCGTGTGGAAATCCTTGCCGCACAAAAATCACTTTCCCTTTTTGCAGGCGCGCCGGTACACTACTAACAGAAAATTTGGAAAAACTGCGAAAGTTTCTTTTTGAACATTTTCAATCAATTTATCCTATCAATGTATCTTATGAACGTTAAACGTAGTAACTTTCTGGTTACATCCGTAGTTACATTCTTCGTCACTGATTTATTACTATCGTTACTACATGTACCACTACTTTAGATGATTAACATGCAGAACCAACCATAAGTGACCACTTTTCTTACTTTTTCACCGACCTATCCTCTCGAAGCTCAAATATCTCCGAACTTTCTTCCGCTAGTGTAAAACACCACCGGTCGACGCCCTCCACCCCCGCCCCCCTCTTCAAGCACACCGAGCACGTGTCGCGCGCGTTTTCCGAGGGCTGCTCGCGTCTACGAGCTCCTCGCTGAGAATACGAGACGACATAACGTGCTCTGTGAATTTCGAGCGAGTTGCGTCTCCTATGGTTGATTTCGAGAGCTTGATTTTGTTGCCGTAATGTGTGGACAAAAAGGCAAATGGTACTGCGGTCGGGCAGTAAATCCGGTTCTGTGGCAGGTAATACGCCACTTCCGCTATTACCGTATCCGCAGGAACGCGTACTAGCTATGCCACTAGGTGTTTCGTCACGTGGTCCGCGACCGTGTCGAGATTGCATGCTGATTTCGTAACTATACTCGTATATTCTAACATTCTTTCGAGCAATTAGTGAGGTATAATGGTCCTGGTGTTCGCGTAACCTTAATTAAAATAGCAGTGTTTTTTATAACCTTTTTTAAGAATTCTCAATTTTTAATTGTCTGTTCGAAAACTAAATTTTAGCAGAATTAAGGGGTTTATTTAAGAAATATTTCATAAATAAAATTAACACCTCATATCGTTTATCAAGGTTTTAATATCTGTCGGGGATTCAGTCGTGTTAGGTACAGAAATTCTATTCGATATTCGAAGTTAATCTTCACTCGCCAGGATATCAAAAAAGATGGGTGACCGCGTGCGGTGCTCGCGATATCTCTTTCAAAAATAAATTTCATCGAATGGATTTATTGGAGCTTTTTAAAGCTAAGGTTTCTCATTTACCCTTAGAATTGGTCAATGACCCTTGCTAACCCATTGAGAAGCAATGTGATGAATAGTCCTCTCATCACGTCCTTTCCAAAAGGTTGTGTGAATGCAGCTTCCAAAAAAGCCGCCTACATTCACTCAAACAACAAAAAAAGCTCCCTGTGAGCTTCTGTTGTGTCGCTTCAAGCGAGGTGATATCGCTGCCAGAATTTTACTATCAATGAAGTTCTCTCTCTATCGCGAATTCCTGGAAGTTGTTAGCGATAGTAACGGTTCGTCGGAGCGCTTTGATTAATCTCAACGATGCAGTACACATCGCTTTCACAGTCGGTGCACGGTGTACGCACATGTCTACGGGCACTGTAACGCATACTTTATTGCGTTCATTCGTATTCGTCCGACACCTATACCCCGCATATATATAGTGGGATAAAACTACACGTACACAGAAAACGTCTTAAGGGATAACCATATATAGTTCACGATCTGCATATTTGCGACTAGATTTCCGTACCTAAAATGGGTATAGTGAAATGTACAGCTTACGTAATGAGGAACTCTGCTTTGTTTTCAGATGATCGACGCGTCGTATCACACGAATCCATCGCTCCAGAGCACCGCCCTGATCATCACCTGTGCGGTGGTGCTACTACTGATGGCAGCCATCGTGTCCGTCGTTTTTTGGAAGTGAGTACAAATTTTTTCTGATTCTCCGACAGGACAGATATTCTCACAACTGTTGGACAGAGCTAGAAAATTGGCTTGATAAAATCTAACCTACCATTTGGTTGACCTTTGATCTATTTACATTGCCCCTCATTTTTGACGTAGACTAAAACGATAACGATCTTCAGTGTGTGCAGAAAAAGATAACATGAAAAATAAAAATAGTACAGCTTTTAATTCAGAAGGTCATAAGGTCTGAATCTAACCCTAAAATTAAACCAAAACTTATTTTATCTATACGAACGTCGTTAGCCAACTTTCCAGCACAGTATCAATAAAATCGCGTTCACAGAGTATTCGATGGACACAAACAAAATTATATGAACCACGTGAAAGGATATAAGGAAAAGAAAGCAAGATGAGACAGAGGCGCGCATAAAACTGTTTAGGGTCGTGGCGGAGCTTGTGCCCTGTGCGGCAGTAAAGACTCGAGTTCATTCCGGCCGGACATCGTAAGGTGTTCGAGGTTCGGGGTCACCAGGGTTGTAACCATATTTCAAGGGTTCGAGTAGCTATCCGTAGCTTGAAGAAGGGCCACGAGGCAAAGGGGACAGGGGAGAATGGCCAATATATAGCGACGAGGGTTAAAAAGGGAGACGCATCATTAGCATTCTAGTGGCCACTAAATTAGCCAAAAATAAGCCGCCTCGTAATGGACGTCCAAGAGTGTCGCTGACATTGCCGCATGAATTTCTTCGTCGTTAACCCGAGATTCATAGACAATCGTCTCGTAGAACGCGCGAAATACGTAAACACCTGTAACTTTTAAAATGAAAGAGATAGACAGATGAAGTTGAATTTCTCAGAACAACCATTGTGTTCATTTTCATTTCAGAAAATTAATGATTGATAAGCAACTTTTCAAATTTAACCCTTTGAGCGTTATGAACGCATATATGGTTTTTCACACAGCCATTCAATTCTGGCAATGAACGCATATATAAGCTCTCACACAACCATTAAATCTGGGCTATGAACATTGTATAGTTTTATAAAATAGTGTGCTTTGTTGTAAAAAGTGGACGGTCCACAGCACACACTTAACGTCACACAACTCAGTATTCAAAGGGTTAAAGTGTGTTTTATTGCTGCTTGTATTCTATAAAATAAAAATCATTGACATAATATGTTCGTCTGAGAAACGAATGTTTATGAATAGTGAATCTCCCATGCAAATTTATGAATCTAGGGTTAATACAGTGTTCGTCTTAAGAACTTCGTAAACTAGACAGGCGATAGGAAAAGCGGGGCTCAATGTAGACCGGAAGCAGAGGTGATTGTCATTCTAGCGAGCGGTAAATTGGCCAAGAATAAATCTGCTGTTGCCGCTCGAGCTGTCTAGTCGTGATCTACACGGAAATAATCGTTTAAATTGCTGGAGATAAATCAAGTGAATAGCGGCGAACTCGAATTTTCTAACGTAGGTAGGCGCGAGTGTTCACAATTTCACTGTGGTATAAATTTATTATAGATATACAGTCGAGTTATTCTTTACGATAAGAGTCAAAAGATAGCCAGGTGATACGAAATTTAGCATACTGAGGACAATGTGAAACATAATTTTATGCTTCGCAAACATTCTTTACCTATTATGGTAGAACACTATTAATCGATTAGCATAAGACACAAATTTCATTTATACTGTTATTTCTTATTAATTAAGTTATTTATTTTATTTGACCCTTTGGTCTTAAACTTTTGTCCACTACTGTACATGTGAATCATATTTTGTGGGGTTACAAATTTTGTTGGCTGTTGAATGACGATGCATCAATGGTTAACTCTACATATTAAATTTTATTTTTAAGTTACACCTATACGCTTTGAGGCACAGTTTAGTATATCACTTAACTAAACAAAATGACGTTTTATATAGGCGAATCTTAGCGAATATTTCGAATCTGAAAATTTTCGAAGTCAGTATCATTGGACGACTAACTAATAACACTCACCTTTTCGAGTGCAAAAGGTTAAGCTCTAACTGTAAGTGTTCGGTGTATTAGCACACGGTCGGACAAAACTTTCACCTTCGCGTTGAGTCGAGCGCATCGAGAGCGTGAAATTTTCGTAAAAATGAAGGATCGAGACTGAAAACGCGTCTCGCGAAGGTACACCCGTGTGCATTGAGCTTTGCACCGATAATCCTCGACACGGTTGGCGCACATGCCTCCCTCGGTTGTTTTGTGCCCGCGTAAGCAAGTTGCCGGCGGATCCGCGCGACGATCGAGCCTCTCGCGCAGGGGAAGAAATATGCATCCGCCGCAGAAACGCAGCTCGAAGATTTACGCGAGCCAGCGTTCGCCCAATTCGGACATTGTCTCTCGCTGCTTTACGCGCGAAGTCGCCTCCCGCCAGACGCAATAAAAAGTGAAATACGACGGGGGAAAAATGCTTGCCACGGGAATCGGTTGTGTCGCGAGCTCCTTTCCACCGTGGCGCGTAAGAAGAGGTATTCGTGCAATTTTTTTTCTTTTTTTTTTATAAAAATTTGCAATTCGTGATTGCACGATTATTGAAGATAAATACATCTGTGGGGGATTGATTTTATTGTGGGATGCATAGGATTGTTTAAAAATATTGAGGTGTAGCTCAAAGTATACAGTATCGCTCAAAATCTTAGGATACTTATTATTAGACCGCAGATTTTTAGGGTAGTTCATATTTTTGTAAGTGTATCTAAGAAAATGTAATTTAAACAGAGGTGCGCGTTTCACCTTCTAAATAATTATAACACATAATTTATTTTAGAAATGTATATTTCTAAATATTGTGCTTTTTGTTGCACTTGCATTTCCCATAAATAATTATAACATATAATTTATTTTAGAAATTTTGCATATTTTTAAATACTGTACTATTTGGTACATTTGCATTTCCCAATAAATACACAAAAATTCATGGACTACTTATATTATATTTGCTACTTCTACTTAAGTAACCGAGAAACCGACAAAACTTTCGCGTTCACCTAACAACACTTGTTCTACACCCCACTCCCCCTGCTGTGCAGTATCATTTCCTGTGTTTTGCGCCATCTCTTCCCACGATCGGAATCGAGATCGATAAATTAATGTACTGATGGAGCCAAGAGAAAGCAAAACCCCTGAGAACGCTAATTTTGCATGCACCGGAGGAGCCTGGCTACAAAAACTTGCAACGAGCAATGACGCGACGACGATCGATGAACTCTGGCCCGGGGGATCGGCAACGGGCCAAGACGATTTTGGATCGCACAGAGGCTCGCATTCAGGATCCAACCGTGTCGTATTTTTATCGAGACGAGCCTCTCGAAGGTCCACTCCGCGTTCACAACAATGCCGGCCCTGTCTGATCCCCCCCCCCCCTTTCATGCGATTATCGTAACGCTCATTATTATCGTTCGCTTTTGCTGTGATATCTCCTGCTTACGTTACCAACCTTCCATTTTCTCTGTTTTCCTCCCTCTGTCTGGGGAGCATTAGTACAGTAGCGGGCAAAAGTTTAAGACGACAGGACAATGTGAAACATAATTTTATGGTCCGCAAATATTGTTTATCTATTCGTTTTTATTGTCATTATTGCAGAATATTATTTATTGATTAGCAAAAGATACATAAGATACTGTTATTTCTTATTTATTTTCTTTAACCCTTTTGTATTAACCCTTTTCACTCGACAGGCGACTGTTAGTCGTCTAATGATAGTTTCGCAAATTTTCAGACTTCAGTTAGTTTGTTTATTAGGCAGACCCAGAGGTTAAACAGCCATGTATGTAAATTTTAGTATATGAACTAAATTAAATGAAGTTTAATATAGGCGAATATCAGTCAATATTTTGCACTTGAAATTCTTTAATGCTAATATTATTAGACGAGTAACTGTGTCCTTTCGAGTGCAAAGGGTTAATGTGTACGATATTTACAGTTCGACATCGATACAAAGAGTGAGCCCTTTGAACAGACGATTTAACGAATGACTCATTAGCATATACAAACATATGAACAACAGCGTTGATAATAAGGTCTTACCCTATGAACTTCGAGTTCCAACAAATTATTCCAAGCCTGCAAAAAGAAAAAACGAACAAATTTTTCATAAAATTGTAAAAACCAACAAAAACGAACGATCGCGTTTGTCTTTTTCGCTGAACGTTGCCCAGCTTTTTCCAAGATTTCTTCGCTCGATCAACCCGACCGTCGTTCCCCGCGTGTACAATTTGTTTCCGCGCCGCTCGAAAGACGGCCCGTTCTGTTTGCACAACCGAGTCTCTGTTGTAGCCCTGCTTTTTTCGGTTTATCGTAATGGCCGGCCATTATCGTGGCCCACAAGCGTGGTATCTTAAGTGTTACCGCTCCGCGACGCCTCGACGTTCCCGGACTTTGTGGGTGGTATCCCTCTCCCCCTTGTTCTTTGCTCCGTTTCCCCACGGTTTCACGGCAAACGGCGTGTTCGCGCGAGCGTTGAGCGATCAGGGATCGCAAGGAGGGCGTTTATTTATTTTACGGCGCGTTTAACCCTTGCGATTCTAACGGATGCCTGGAAACTGTTGAAAGATGTTTCTCGCGTGGCGAGCTTGTTAACGACGGAAATTTGTTGTCTACCGGGTGGTGTTTTATTTTTGGTGTTCTTGAATGAAGGATTTTAGCAGTTAATCAAAAGAGGAGAGCTCTTTATAGAGAGTCAAAATTACACTGTGATCGAGGGAAACGACAGTGATATTCTTTATTAAAGTATGCGTTATCGTTTATCGTCATTATGGTAGAACACTATTTATTGATTAGCATAGAATATAAATTTTATTTATACTGTTATTTCTTATTAATTAATTAATTTATTCTCTATGACCCTTTGGTCTTCAACTTTTGTCCACTACTGTTTATCTCATAAAAAGTATTTAATTTTCCTTGTGAGTAAACTCCTGTCATAGGCAACGCAGCTACTGTATATCTTATAAGAGTTATTTAATTTTTTAATTGTTTATCTAATTATTTAATTTTCCTTTTGAGCAAACTCCTATCATAGCCAACGCAGCTACTATATATCATGTAAGAGTTATTTAATTTTTTAATTGTTTATCTAATTATTTAATTTTCCTTTTGAGTGAACTCCTATCATAGCCAACGCAGCTACTGTATATCTTATAAGAGTTATTTAATTTTTTAATTGTTTATCTAATTATTTAATTTTCCTTTTGAGTAAACTCCCAT
>JAOPTO010001276.1:48363-92057 GCA_033822845.1 Tetrapedia diversipes
AGAGCCGTGTTCTCTCCCATCTCCGCGTTCACTCGTCCTCGTTCCGTCCACGCGATACACGCTCCTCTCTCCGCCACGCTCGTTGCTATTTCCTGGCTCGACCCGATGCGTCGTCGCAGCCGTTTCAGCCAATCCGCGATAATTCGCCGCGTCGTTGTTCTAAACGGCCACGCGAACGGGCCACGAAGCGTGGGTTGCCCCTCTGTTCGTAAAGAACCGACCATGATCACCGGCCACGACAAATTGTAAGGGGATACGTAAATACTTGTACGTCGCGTGTTTTGCGAGAAGGCGGTCGGATAAAGGGATATGGGTTTTGGTTGAAGCTCCTGGGACCCTTGTTAACGCAATTATAAAAATTGATTATATATATAAATTTTAATTTAGTATTATTATTAATATTATATATATACTAAGCTTATTAGATAACAATAAATTTAATCAATGTTAGATACTGAAATTATTAGAGCACAATAAATTGAATCAATATCGAATATTATATTTATTAGATCACAATAAATTTAATCAATATTGAATTTTAAATTTATTAGATAACGATAAGTTTAATAAATATTGTATACTAAACTTATTAGATCACAATAGATTTAATCAATATTAGATATTAAAATTATTAGATCACAATAAATTGAATCAATATTGAATATTATATTTATTAGATCACAATAAATTTAATCAATATCGAATATTATATTTATTAGATCACAATAAATTTAATCAATATCGAATATTATATTTATTAGATCAGAATAAATTTAATCAATATAGAATATTAAATTTATTAGATCACAATAATTTTAATCAATATTGAATATTAAATTTATTAGATCACAAAACATGTAATTATTATATATATATAATAATAGTAATAATAAAATAAAATTTATTTACGGAAGAACCCCTCGTTATATGTATAGAGTGTGAGATGATATTACACGAGTACAAGCAAGAAAAAGTATATAAAAACAAAAAAGATAATAATAACATTAATAAACGAGTTCGTTACCCCCATAAATAATTGCCATTTTCGTCGTTGACCGATCTCACCCCATGCGGCTGTATCGGTCTCGTTCCACAAACGATCGCTGGATGGGATATCGATACTAGACGACCCGACTGAGTAGTCCCTTCTTCTCCCGTTTATTTTCCTTATCCCGTAGCCGTGAAGAGAAACGGCGGAGCGAGCTGTAAAATCTGAAAGAAATGCCTGCGTCGAACCAGAACCTACGTAGAACCTACGACTGAAGAAAGGTGGCCAGCGCAGGGGTGTAAGGGTGGAACGGGGAGATCCCACACAGCCTTTATTTAACCGGCACCCTCTAGATGCTACGGGGTGCCCGGCAATACCTCTTCGCCTAATCTAACCTATATTTTTCACCGTTTCACCGTTTCGCCGGGGTATCGGCCTTTGCGCGCCTTCCCTGCGGTAACTATCCCTTGCGAAAACGAGACTGCGTCTAGACAGAGGCGCTACCGTACCACGAAACGCCTTCATTTTGCGTAGACGTGCTCGGTTCTCGTTCAATGGTCGGCGTAAGTCTCGCGAAACCGCGCGCCAGCCGTCTGGAGAGAAGCTCGTAGCGATGTGGCTGGTGTTACGTTTTAATTGGTGACGTGAGGTCGAGGCACGTTAAAAGTGATAGATGGATGATATTTGTGTTTTTTATCGTTGGGATAAGAAATTTTTATTTGAATGTTTAATAAAGAAAGTAGAACTGCGGTGAGTGGCGGAACTGATTGAATATTTTTAAGATTTTTGTTTTAATTGAGATGAGATCGTCGGATAAAGGATATATTAATTGCTTGAGGACTGTGGGAGATGATGAGAAGAATATTTTTCGTAAAAATAATTAAGTGATAGTTTCATATGAAATGTGATTATTACAATAAATAAAAATGGTAAAAAAATGGTAATAGTAATAGTCGACATAATGTCATCCATTAAAGGTTAAGACGAAATGTGATTATTTCAATAAATAAAAATGGTACAAAAATGGTAATAGTAATAGTCAATATAATATCATCCATTGAAGGTTAAGACGAAATGTGATTATTTAAATAACTAAAAATGGTACAAAAATGGTAATGGTAATAGTCCATATGATATCACTCATTGAAGGTTAAGACGAAATATGATTATTTCAATAAATAAAAAAGGTACAAAAATGGTAATATTAATAGTCGATACAATGCCACCCACTGAAGGTTAAAGCAGCCGATACAACCTTTTAGGGGGAGTTAAATTAAATTCTGCGATGAGTGTCTCGCTGACTTCGTTGTCCTTTCTTATATAATAATGACAATAATGATTTTCTTGAATAATAAAAAAGTAGCTTGATCCACCAAATGTAATTTGACATAATCTTCAAAGCAACCTACCCGCAGCTTAGCAGCAACGAACCCCATTAATCTCGGCTATATACCCCAACTATTCCTCCCTCTTTCATACCTGGCTTTGATTACCGCTTTCAGAGTCGAAGCTCGAAAGAAAATCCCCTCCCTCCAAACGCGTGTTCCCGTTAATACAAATCTTCGATTCCCCGAACGGAAATTGCACGCGCAGGCACGTAACGATAAACGTGAGCGCGTAGATGTTCCTGAAGTGGGGTGCGTGTGGTTTTTATCAAATGTAACAACAGAAAGGTGTTGGATTTTATCAAAACAAATACAACAAACGAGTATGGCCGTACGGAATCGGAAAATGTTGGTAACTCCCTGCGTTCCGGAAAATTGAACTACCAAGTGACCCAATTTGTAGTTTTTCATACAAATATGGTAAACTTACTGTGGTATCTATACATTCAAAAATTTACCATGATTTTTACTATGACTGCTAGTACTTTTTTCGTACCGTTTTCAATTTGGTTTCTTTGTCTCCAATAGCTATACCCTAATCGTCGGTAGTTCTAGTGTTAAATACACTAGCCCCCCGCCAAGGGCTGTCTATAAACTAGGTGGAGATGGTGGTAATCTGAAACCCGTAAAATTGACACTAGATAGTTATTAACACTAGATTTACAAACATTTTTAGTATACCTATTTCCAATATACATATACTAAGGAATAAGGTATACATCGAACAGAGTTTGAAATTGCAGAACCAAGAAGGAAATAAATTTGGGTATATTTGTACTGCCCCATTTATAAAAATTAGCAAAAGTTGCTAGAAATGGTAATAATTGTTTTTGCAAATTTTGCTAAATTTTGAATTCCTAGTGTTAATCACAGACTATCCTTCGAGGGTTCCCAAAATGCTACCACATTCCTAAACACCGAATTACCGCGGGTAGGAGTGGAAGCCGGAAGAAGCCGGCCAGAGGGGGAAAAAAAAGTTGCAGTCGGGAAACGATGGGATGGTCGGTTCGGCGATATTTTCCATTCGCGCAGCAGGCTCGCGGAGGGGTTAGGGGATCGAGGGAGGGGGGATGGTAGCGGCGTTACTTACGTTCCACTTGCAGCGGCACAGATTCGAGACGATGTAAACGGGAAACAGGGAATTGCGAGTGGGAGGAAACGGACGGGGGCCACTACTCGCTCGGTGCCCTCCCCCCAATCCGTTTCCTCTTCCTTTTTCCTCTGTTCCCCTGCACCTTTCTGGCCCCGCACTTTGTCTCCGTAAGCCACATTCAGGTCACCGGCGCAACGGGGGATGCTTTAACGATCTGCATTGCATGAGCACTTCGCTTCCCTCCTCCCGCTCGCCCTTCCACCGCCTCCTAGTCCACCCTTTTCGCTCGTTCCAAGCGCTGTTCGCTTCCGCGGCGAGAAACCGTTCCTCCTTCTCCGTCGATGGTCCCTTGCGAACCAACCCCATCCTCCGCATCCCTGCTACCCCCTCGAACGTCGTCACAGTTTCGGGTTGTACACGACGCCTGACAAACAAGCCCCGTTTATTTCGTACGGCAAACAAGCGGTTACCGAATCCGTTTCCATTCCCGCTTCCGGCGACGACGGCGCCCCGCGTTTATTCCGTGGAAATCCGATTACCCGGCCCGCCCGCGAGACGCCCCTTGCGATGCTTGCGGGGAATTTTCCACGAGACCTGCACCTGTGGGAGGAAGAACTGATTGGTGGTGGAAAGAACACTGTATAGGGGTTTTTTTTTTCGAGATTTCCGTTTGGTTAATTTTTATAGAAACGTTTGAATTGGTTGACCCCTTGTCTGTGTATGTCTACTATTGGTGTATAATTGGTGTGTGAATAAGTGTGATATGTATAACCGTAGTGCGATATAAGCCTCTAAAGTACAGTAGCGGACAAAAGTTTAAGACTAAAAGGTCAAAGAAAATAAGTAAATTAATTAATAAAAAATAGTATGGTTAGTGTTCTACCATAATGACGATAAAGGTAGGTATATGAACAATATTTGCATACTATAAAACTATGTTGTACATTGTCCTGCTGTCTTAAACTTTACACAAAAGCGCTGCGATTGATTCTATTTGTTTTTGTTATTAGTTACTCTTAAACCAGTACTGTTCATAAATTCTCCAAAGTACAATTTTCAATAAATTCAGCACTAGCTCAGGACCAACTAATAACAAAATGTAAATAAAATCAATGGCACTGTCGAAGAAAAAATGGGAGATTTCCCCATTCGGTCGGCTAAGTGTTAATAGGCTCCCGGTCGTTAAAGTGTTAACCTTCGCGATAATCATCGATACATAAAGAACAATGTCTGTATCAACTCTTCCTGCTCAACTACCAAAACACACCCGATCGCCAAGGTTCGTCGAACAAGACCTAACGATCGCGCGAGCAACTGCACGGGTGTCACGAGTCACCGAAAACTGGAAAGAAAGAGGAAAAAAGATACCTTTCGGCCCAGAGGGGTCCAGGGGCCAGGGACGCGCAAAGCGTACAATAGCTAGCAATTATGTAGAGTGGCCGGCGTCTGGGCCGACTCGGTCTACTTGCATTCGGCGTTGCATACTCGTCTTGGTCGACGACGGCGTCGTTGCAGTCGTTGCTTGTTAACGCTGCGCCTCGGGTGTCTTGGAAACGTACGCTGCTTTCCGTCTTCCGCCCCGTTCCCGCTGCAACCCCCTTCGCCCTTCGTCCCTCCTGCAGGGGAGGAGGACTCGTAGCCGCGTCGCGCATTGGTAAGAAGCGCACGTGCAAGAAAATCGCGGGATGCACTTACGGATATTACCGGGGAACGCAGCCGGTGTAAGAAACAGGGCAAGCGTCGCGAGTTCCGGGCCGTTAAAGGAACCCCGATGGCAAGAATTAAATCTTTCCGGCGTGTACGCGGTGTAAATCGCGTCGCAGTGCTTTTCTCTCTGGTTCCGCTGTGCACGTCTGTTGAATCGTCTTCCCTGAAGAACACTGGCACGGGGTGGAGAAACATGGTTACCGGGGATTGAGAAAGGAGGGTTGAATTAAAATTGAAGTTTGGGCTAATAGGGGTGGCGAGAGGAGTGTTTTGAGCGTGATGCTTCATGGATGACAGGGTTGTTTCGTGGAGATCTTTTCGGGGAAGAGGTGTCGCTTCAAAGTTGGATCGGTGGTGGGATCGGAGAACGAATGGTAATTAAGGGAAGACAAAGATCCTTGTCACCCTTGAATTTGGTCGAGCTTTTTGTTACACATTAAACCATTAAATTCTTCACCTCCCTTTTCAGCGACTCCAAGTCGCACTAAACGCGTTAAACTTTAATTCCTCACCCCTTTCTCAACAATTCCAGTATTCATTCGATCGACCTATCGAGGTTGCACTGAACATATTAAACCTTAATTCTTTACTCCATTTCCACTAATTCTAGGTCGTACCAAACGCGTTAAACTCTAATTCTTTACCTCTTTTCTAACGATTCTAGGTCTCTTTCGATCGAACTATCGAGGTCGCACTGCACATATCAAACCCCAATTCCTTACCCCTTTTTCAGCGATTCCAGGTCTCCTTCGATCGATCTATCAAGGTCACACTGAACATATCAAACCCTATTTCTTTGCTCCATTTTCAGCGACTCCAGGTAGCGCTAAACGCGTTAAACTCCAATTTTTCACCCGTTTTTCAGCGATTCCAGGTCTCGTTCGATCGATCTCTCGAGAGGTCGCACTGAACATATCAAACCCCCAATTCTTGACTCCATTTTCCGCGACTCCAAGCTAGCGCTGAACATTTCAAACCCTGATTCCTTACACTTTTTTCAACAACCCAAGATTTCCTTCGATAGATCTATCGAAGCCGTATCGACCGTGTCGAACCCCAATCCCTTACCCCCTTCCACTCCACGTTTCCTCTCCCAGTTTTCCCCGCCCTCTCCATCAATTTTTCGCGTACATACGTTTGTTTTGGAACGCGTCCCCGTCGCGGCGCCGTAATCAAGGGCCCATTGTGAGCGTTCTCCGGGGCCATTAGACGGCACGGAGCGCGCGGCCGTGGCCGGTGCATGTGCACGCACACGTGCGCATCCAACCTGTGTATGCAGTTGCAACGAGCGCGTCCATCACGCGATAATTTCGACCAGGGTTTCGCCGAGTCGTACGGCGGAGCGTTCGGGGAACAGTGAATCATGCTCGTTGTTTCTGTACACGCGGAGCGACGGATACCGACGCGAGGGAGAGGGTGCAGAGAGGTAGACGGGGAGAACGGTAGTAGTCTATGGGTAATTTAACCCGTGCCAGACCTGAATGGGTTATAATTGGTGATGACAGGCCGTCAGGAGAGGCAGTATTCAACGCCATGAGAGTGTCGCCCCCGAGGATGGGCGCTTTGCGTCGTCCCAGACGTCGGAGACACCCGCCGACGGATTTCTCTCCGGATACCTCTGTGTTTGTGTGCGCATGCACGTGTGTGTGTAACACGTATATTATTGTACACGCATAGTATATGCACTGCGCTGGCCGAAAGTTTGAGCTTTGCTAACTGTGTTTGTAATCCACGGTTAAACACAATCCATAGCGTTTAACGTGGATTGCATAGAATATTTCGTCGTAATTCGATTCATGTGCATTTTTATATATGTAAATTTCGTTTATCTGATAATAATACTTTATCGCTTGTATTATAACACCACTGTGACTTTGATGTTCTGTCTCCTTCTCTTCAACGCTAGGTTTATGGACATTACTTGTACAGTAGCGGACAAAAGTTTAAGACAAGAGGACAATGTAGAAGATAGCTTAATGATCTTCAAATATTGTCTATATATTCGTTTTTTATTGTTATTATGGTAGAACACTATTTGATTTGACTAGCACAAAATGCAAATTTTGTTTATCATCCTATTCCTTATAAATTGGTTATTTTAAATTAGTGTACAGTGTAAAGTTAATTATAATAAATGTAGTATAAACAGGAATAGAATTAAATTTCTATCAACCTATAAACATTGTTTTCTCAGTATTTCGTTTTTGTGACCAGCACAAACTTTTGACTGCTAGTGTACCTGCACACATACACGTGCGGGCGACGTTGATTCAGCCGGGTGCCACGTGGGAAGTTGTTACTTCTGATGAACGTCTCGTCAACACCTAGACCCGAGTCAACCCGTGTCCTAGCAGCGACTCCTTGCCGTCGTTTCTTCTCCTGCTGAATGGGGAGCCCCCGTGAATATAGCATTCGTCGAATCACAGGTCTATTATGGCTCGCTTTGTCGAGCGCGATGGGAAACAGAGTTTGAACGCGGAAGGGGTTTGGGTTCGATTCAATTAGAACGGGCGGCGGGCTAATTCACGGAGAGCCGAGTCTGTGGGGGAGGGGTGCTCCCACCTACCCCGTCGCTCACCGTGAACGTATCCTGTTCCCGGATTGATGCACCTTACAGCAACCACTCGAGCCGCGGTGCACCGTGCACTTTCCTCTCCGTTCCCTTTGTAACTGTAGCCCTGGCCTACCGTCGGATGCCTCAGCGGTGGTGGTTACGCGCCTAGACATAATTCCATTCTCACAGTGATATATCCGTGAATAGCGAGTCGAGAGAACAGCCCAGGGTTTCTCAAACCAACGCGATCGCAGGGTCGCTTGTACTCAGAGGTCTAATTTTGTTTAGCGATTGAAGTTTAAAGCAGAAGAAATCGGTAGACAATTCTGCTAATTCCATTCTCACAGTGATATATCCGTGAATAGCGAGTCGAGAGAACAGCCCAGGGTTTCTCAAACCAACGCGACCGCGGAGTCGCTTGTACTCAGAGGTCTAATTCTGTTTTTGCGATTAAAGTTTAAAGCAGAAGAAATCGGTAGACAATTCTGCTAATTCCATTCTCGCAGTGATATATCCGTGAATAGGGAATCGAGAGAACAGCCCAGGGTTTCTCAAACCAACGCGACCGCGGGGTCGCTTGTACTCAAAGGTCTAATTTTGTTTAGCGATTGAAGTTTAAAGCAGAAGAAATCGGTAGATAATTCTGCTAATTCCATTCTCGCAGTGATATATCCGTGAATAGTGAGTCGAGGGAACAGCCCAGGGTTTCTCAAACCAACGCGACAGCAGGGTCGCTTGTACTCAGAGGTCTAATTCTGTTTTTGCGATTAAAGTTTAAAGTAGAAGAAATCGGTAGACAATTCTACTCCATCGAAACACTTATCACTTAACCATACACTTAACATACAGTTGACCAATCGAATGGTGCTACTGATTCCATTTACTTTTGTTATTAGTTGACCTAGAACTGGAGTTGAATTTATTAAAAATTGTACTTTGCAAGAGCAAAAAATGCATTTAATGAGCTTTGATAGACACTAGTTCAAGACTAACTAATAACAAAAGTAAATAGAATCAATGGCAGGGAAAGAATGGGAGATCTCCCCATTCGATTGGCGAAGTTGCGTTTATAATTCAATTTACCAACGTACATGGAAACACGTAAGGGTAATTGAAAGCTGACGCAACAGTGAGTTGTTTCCAGAGAAAACAGCTTTATAGTAGCGAAGGGTTAGTGAAAACAAATTAATTTATTTATAAAAAATAGTACAATAAACGTATTCTTTGTTAATCAATAAATAATACTCTACCTTAATAACGATAAAATATATGTGTAAACAATATTTACAAACCATAGTACCATGCTTTATATTGCCCTCTCGTCTTAAACTTATGTGCGCTACTGTACATAGAGAACGAATAAGATTTTCCAAAGATTCGAAATTCAATTTCTAACAGTTCATTTACATATGGTGTCTTGTTCTGTTGCGTTTGCAATTGTAATAAATAATGATAGAGCTCTTTTCATTATCATTATCCAGATATATCCTTACTATATCAAACAGTAGAGTTTCTTTGGCGATAGGCCATTTTCTAAAAAGCGATTAAACATGAAGATCAATCAACGTTTGCACCAAAGCGTTCAGTAATTGCAAAGGTTAAGTGCTCGCTAGTTACAGGCAGGGGTGAGAATCCCTGCAGCAACACGGAGAGCACGCCGGACTACCATCGTTCTAATCCCATTCCGCTGCAGCTTCGCAGTCGGCGGGGATATTATCCTAACCGGCTATAATTACGTCATCGTCATTGTCTCCTCGCATACATTGCCGTTGAATGGTAGAGAGGCCCGGCGTTTCCACCACCCTCAACCCCTCACCCTGCCTGTCAATGCTTCTCGCTCTCACCACTCGAACCTGGCTCGTTCGCAAGGTCTAACAAGGACATTGCAATGAACTTCTCTCCCCCCGGTGAATGTGAAGGTCTTGTTGTATAACAATGCCCTTGTATATGGCTAACGGTCGGAAGGGAGCGCGTATTTCCGGGAATCGGAGATAAATTTTTATGGCTGATACGAATTGAAGAGTAGTGTTCCATCGGAACGTTAGTTTAAGTTATAAATAAGTTATTATTAAAAAGTAGAATAAGGGACCGGAAAAAAATCCGTTGACCTAACCAGGCCTCGCTAATCAACCAACCTCCTCCCTCATGTAGTCCAAATTGGGCTAGCGGAAGAAGCCTGCTTGCTACTTTAGTCAGTAAAAAAAAAGTAATACATATTGAGAACGCTGGAGTGATTTTCTTTATCCTAACCTTCTGAAATAGCTGTACGAACATACGGTAGTATAGCGTACACGTGTCACGAACGTAAATAACGTACTTAAGTGAATAGCGAATTAAACACTTTTTTCCAAGTAGTGAAGAAAAAGGAAAGGGAAGATTGCCTAATTTTGCGCATATCTTTAATTACCAATAACTAATTAATGAAGCGTTTAACGAAATTTCGTTACTCTTGATTCTCGTCTTATCTCAACGCCTAGAATCACCCCTTTCATTTCGGCCTACAAGTAGCTTAACACCCTGTATGTACACATATAAAGATTCCACAGTTATACTATAACATCGCAGATGCCTTGAACGATTCTCCGCTAACACGCGTGTTAAAATTAAAATAAAATTCAAAAATAAGACTGCCCGTCTGACTATTAAAATTAAAATAAAACTCAAGAGAAAGACAACACGTCTGACCCCTTCGACGTTACATTTATTTCTGTTCCTTTTTTTTTTTATAATATCAACCATCTCTTCGTTATCACGTCTGACCCCTTCGACGTTACATTTATTTCTGTTCCTTTTTTTTTTTATAATATCAACCATCTCTTCGTTACCACCTTTATTCAAATTTTCCTTCGTTGACAGCAGTCTATAAAATGCTTGATGCATGGATTCTGTGAGCCGGTTCGCCTCACAGATCTCTTGAACGATTCTCCGCTAACACGCGCGTCTCCCTCGCGGTGTTCCCGTTGGAACCAAAATGGCGGCCTCTCCGGTGCCTCTTTCGCTTGTTTGTCTCGCGCACCTGCGACTCTTGCGGCTGGCCAGCAACTTCATTCACCAGCTGGAGGCTGGCGAGCGGCCGTGCAGGCGGCTCGTTACGTTTTCATTTCGCGCCACTACTCGACGGTTTCGCGCGCGGACGGTCGTTCACCCGGCGACTTTTTGTCCCCCCCCCCCCCACCTTCCCCTCCACAACGGCTTTCACGGCTGGTAATTGGGGAAAGGAAATCGTCAACGACCACGCGGAACGAGTCGGTGGAAAAAAAAAAACGCGTCGAGTGTCGCGGGAAGCAGCCTCTCTTCCAGGCGCAAAAAGCGGCTCGAATGCCGCGGCGAGTCGCATGTAGGCTAAAGCGCTTCGGATTATTGTTCTGCTTCCGTTCTGACATTACAACTCTCGCGAATCATTAAGAGGAATTCTCTACGACGCGTCTCGCGGATCTCGTTCTTGTGGTTAATTTACAGTAGCGGACAAAAGTTTAAACTCAAAGGGTGAAAGAAAACAAATAAATTAGTTAATAAGAAATAGTACGGTAAATAAAAATCGTGTTCTGTGCTAATCAATAAATAATGTTCTACCATAAATATAAGCATATGAACAATATTTGCATACAATAAAACTATGTTGTACATTGTCTTGTCGTCTTAAACTTTTGTGCGTTACTGTACTTGCGAAGCGATATCGAGTGTACACTATTAATCAAAAGCTCAAGAGGAATTTGGAATTGCGTTAGTTTGAAGATCTCTTTTTCTTTCAGAAATATTAACTTATTCCATATTAGTAGAGATTAATTTTTGTATCTTCCGTTTAAGTTTTATTTTCTCTCCCTTGTTTACTGTACCGAATGGAACAAGTGGACGCGAATACTTATACAGCTGACGATGATTTACAAATATTCCGTATACAATCATTTACATTGCTAGATACTTATTGATTATCATAAAACACAAAATTTGTTTATTGGTGCTATTCCTCGTACACAAATTACTTTATTTTTGCCACCATTTTATATAGCAATGCATTTCCTCTCCCTTACTTACCCACTATACCGAATGCGGCGACTGGAATAATATTTACTCGACCGACTGTACATCACCGGGCAAGCTCGCGATCAAACCCCGAAAATACAAGAAACACGGTCAATCAACACGCTGATGCATCCCGTCACAGCGACCAGAAATCCAGTGAGCAGAGCATTCGGGATGTTCAGATCGGTCCTCCAACGGGCGTGTTTCGATCAGCCTGGGGACCGCGCCACGGTTGCATCCATATTCATGGGGCAGGGCTCGGGGATATCCGCGAAGGCGGCTACGAGGCAGGCACCCAGCGCGGATGCGGCTCGATGGTATTCGTCCGCATGCATATCTGGAGTGCATGCTCCGACGGCTTGTGTAGCCCCAAACAGTTAATACACAACTCCCAGTATACCAAGGGATGCGAGCGAGGCCAAGGATTGCAGAGGCAATGGGGAGGGGGATGTTGCGTTAATATAGGCCGGCCGCATCGGCGTCGATTAGTTGGTGCATGCAGCGCGCCACGGCCGCTCTAATACGACGTTGCGCGCCGGTTATGTTATGTCGAGTATGCGAACCGCACTCGGGGGAACGCTGCATCCTGGAGGGAGGCCTGAGAGCGAGTTGGATCTTCCCGGACTGCAGAGTCCGTCCTGTGGACCTATGGGGGAGAAGTAGGGGGGCCAAGGTACTCGCGTGTATAGGCCGGTCACCTCGAACGCCGTGCAATTGCATTTCGCAAATTATTGGCGCATCGTCCTGCAATTTCGACTGTGTTCTCCTTCTCTCTCTTTCTCTCTCACCCTCCTCTCTCTCACTATCACTCTCCCTCTCCCACACCCTCCCTCCCTCGCTTCCTCTTTTTCTCCCTTCTCTCTCCTTCTCGCCCCCTCGCCCGTCCCCGCACTCTACCCTTTCTCTCCCTCTCCCCCTCTTTCTCTCTCTCACCTCTGACCTTCCTTCTCTGGCTCCCTCTCTCTCACTTTGCGTCTTTCGCCCCATTTCTCTCTCTCTCACCCCCCTCTCTCTAGTCCTCTTTCTCTCTCTCTCTCTCTCTCTCTCTCCACCTATATACATACTCCCTATTAGTCCTTGTTCTCTGAGGGTAGCCTCCATCGTGGTGCAGAATCTGAGGGCATCGGAAGGACGCCGGGTGTGGAGACCACCGTCTTCCGGCAAAGTGGAATTCCTTTGGCCATCGGGGCCTACGAACCTTGAGCCAGGTCTCGGCTCCTTGGCAATTAGGTAGAGAGGTGGGGGTGGTTTGGAGATGGTTCGCACTGAGGGATGATCATGCCGGTGGTTTCCCGGCTGGATCTTAGGGAGGAATTTATTTATAATTGCGGGCGGACATCCTCACTGGTACATTAGTTAATTGAATTAGAGCACGGATATATAAAGAAACGGGTGGGGGTTAAACAAATGTTTAAGTCGAGAAGACAATGCAGTACATAGCTTTATGGTTCGCAAATATTGTTTGCCTATTCATTTTTATTGTCATTATGGTAGAACACTATTTATTGATTAGCATAAAATACAAATTTTATTTATACTGTTATTTCTCATTAATTATTTTGCTTATTTTCTTCGTCCCTTTGATCTTAAACTTTTATCCCCTACTGTACGCAAAAGAAATCCGACGTTATTGTATTTATAGAGTGAAACAAATCTCTTTAGTTGTGGTTATAAATATACGAATTTGCGTAAAAATTCATACTTTAATGCTGAGTTAAAAATTATCCAAAATATAGAATTGAACAAAAGTTAGACCCATATCTAATGCAAGTAAGTATTAAATTTGCGTATGTCACCACTACCTTCTTAAAGTCGCTTTTCTGTTGAAGTTTCGCTTCAAAATCACCCCAGAATCTCATTTTTGCCAATAAATTACAGTGGCGAATTTCAGTTAAAAATTTCCGCGCTTAGAACGTCGAGCCACGGTTTAACCTCGTTCGCAACTAATTTCGATTCGAAGCCGGTCGAGACCCAGGCATAAAAGCGTCGTACGAAGCCCTGAAAAGTGTTGCGAACAGGTTACACGAACGCGGTGGGGCCCGTTACACGGCTGCCTCGTAATGAGTTCATTCGATTTCGATTCGTAGCATATAGGACGTTGATTAACGGCTACGAATCCGCGGAAAATTGACGTTTGTCGCGTGCACGCGTTCACAGCGACCGCAACCGAAATTTGACGAGGGGGCATTGCAGTTCTTTGCCCGGTTGCTGATCGAATTAATACCGTGCTCGAATGGAATTTGATTGCAACGATAGTTACGCCTCATTGGCGATGATCGCCGTTGATCGCGATCCACTCGGAAACCCTTCAACCCTTTTTCGTTCAGAAATTAAGTAGTGTAGAAGTCTTATTATTTATTTATTTGCATCGTTTATTCTGAAAGTAGTGTAAGTCCATTTAAAAAAAAATGAGATATCACGTAATTTATGCTTAATTCAGTGTAGACTTTTTGTTTATAACTAGTTAGTATTTATTTTCCAAAGAAATTGCCCATATGAAATATTTTAAGTGATATTTGATTTTTTTAAATTGAAATCAAACGATTTTTACAATTGACTAATTTTGAAAGCGGAGCAAGTCCATTTTTAACAAAAAATGAGAGATCAAGTAATTTATGTTATTATTATTTATTATTTATGTAATTATTTATTATTACTAATATGAATAATGGCAAAAGTATACAGTATACAGTGAATTCTAATTCAACTCTGCCACGCGACTCTGTGTTTAATCTTTTTACGACCCTACAACTCAATTTTCTATTCAACACTGGTCCCTTTTCTTTTTCAAGAAAACCCTTATAGGTCTTTTCCTCTTCCCACTCCGTACTTGCTAAACATTGCCGACCTATCGTCTAGTCGATCCACACTTTCACTTTTCTGGTTCTTAAAACTACGATACTTCATTAATTTTGGCAGAAAATAATTATATACCAATAACAAGCGTCGGAGGAACGCCTCGTCTTTTGTGCGCTGTCTCGAAGAAAACCTTCACGCGTGTTTGACGAGGAACGGGAAAAAAGCCGTCGAAGGACGACGAAAGCGGGGGAAATAGCAAAGGAGGCGGTGCAGAGGGAGTTGGCGGAGTTTCATAAACAGAATTATGCTAACTACTCGTGGCAGCGAGGCGAGATAGGACGGAAAATCGAATTCAGACTCGGTTGAACCCTCTCAGGAAGAGTCTCGCTGGTTCTCGTTAATGCGCCGTTCTTCGTCTCCCACCCCCGCGAGGCTCGTGCCGTTCGCTCGGTTTCCCCGCCCGCACCCCTTGGAAAAATGAAAGATCGCGGAAGGTCGTCGTTACGCGATCGTTTCGCTACACAGCGAACCAGTTCTCTCATCCGATATTGTCTCTTACAGTGGTGGAATTTAACCCATTTGCATCGCAGCTTTGAACACGTTATTAGCGTTATTTGTGGGGTCGTAGTGGAAATAATTGGTCTGTAACAATTAGCCATGTATTATTTTATATACATCTAGTCTAAATATAAATTTATATATGTACGTCTATAACGTCTAGTCTAAATATCGTGGGATCAGGTATCGACACTTCGAAACTCGAGGAAAAAATGTCTCAAACTGTGAACTCTACCTACTGAATCTCTGTATTAAAGATATTTACGTAGTATCGACGTCTAGTGATCGCGGTATGGGTTTATTTAAATAGCCCAGGAGAAGAAGAGTTAGTTGTTAGGTTTGAATAGCGTAGTGGTTAAAGCAGTCGCCCAGCAAGCGAAAGATCCCAGGTTCGATTCCCGGTCTATGTGCAATATCAACGCCTGACTCTTTTTCTCCCTACATTTTATTGATGCAACGAGATAATCTTGTGTATATAATTTTCTGTGTTTTCTGAATTTCCACATTATCTTCTGATGTCTGGAAATCCTACTGTTGTGTAGTCCATCCGCACCCGGCACCTATAAAGTGTTGGAGAATGGTTGGAAAAAGCGGCCGATTCCCCTTACGTCTCCGGTCTTTCAGTTTGTGTGGGTAGTAGTGTTTTCATCTTTTCGTTTCCCAATAGTACTTGGACGCATGAAACGATTATGAAGTAGATCTTGGTTAGAAAGGGGGACGATTCTCCTGGTGGAAATGGCAATCGTAAAGGTAAAAATCCTGGGGGGATGAATCGAGGGTCGCGAACAGAGCGACGCGACACTTAGGAGCCTCTTAATCTCTTCGTCGCTTAATTATTCCGTAGCGTAGCAATAATGAGAAGCCAGGGCCGGCGTACCTGACCCCGTTTCGAAGCACATCGTCATTTAGGCCGACTGGCTTGCGCGGGATGAATGACAGAGGGAAAGACGACCGTTTAGAGGTGATTTACCTCTGTGTTTGCCCGACTTCACCCCCTCCCCCTCGCCCCTTGGTTACGGTCTATTTAGTAATCTCAAGAAACACAAGCGGCCGTAACGACGTTCGAGTTCTCCTCCTCGAGTTCTCCTTGACGTTTGTTACTCGTTAA
The DNA here is from genome assembly GCA_033822845.1 of Tetrapedia diversipes. NCBI lineage: Eukaryota > Metazoa > Arthropoda > Insecta > Hymenoptera > Apidae > Tetrapedia > Tetrapedia diversipes. The sequence goes on from JAOPTO010001276.1 coordinate 64,579, forward strand.
ATTAATTTCACGAATCTGGCGTCTCGAAGTGGGTAACAAAGGCCGGTCGCAAAGGGCCGCGATGTGAAATTTCCGTTTGTTCCGCCGGGGGGTAGGGTCGCAAATCGAAGCGGAACGAATCCTGGCGAGCGTTGAAACGGATTTAACACCGGCGGGCGGCTAAAAATTCTAATTAAACGATAAGCTCGATAAAAGCAGCGACAGGCGGCGACGATACCATCTTGAAATATAACCGGAGAAATCTGGCAAAGTTTGGAAAATACGTGAATTAAATTTGTGGCGAGAGGAAAATAATCCTCGGGTGCGCTGCAATTTCCAATCATGTTTCTTGTCTGAATCGCGGTTAATACTCCCAGATATGAATGTTCACACGAATGTTCACACGTCGCCGCGTTTGCAGTCTCTTAGTTCCTATTGTCTTGTAGACATCACAGAGATTATTACTTTACGAAATATATATAACTATTTACACTCGTTCCTTTTATTCCACACAACCCCTCAACAATTAATACTGGATTTATCGAACGAATTTTTCATCGAAACGAACGAACTGAATTTTTCATCGAAATTGTTTATATTCCCGGAACCGTATGTTTTATACACTGAAATTTCCTGGAACCAGTGATTTCGACTAGTTCATACTAACGACTCGCGAAATTGATCAAACGGTTGCGTCAAATATTTTCACCAACAATAAATCCAACCGTGCATTTACTGTTTAATCATATCTCCATGGAGTATTCTTATTAGCACTTTATAAACCTTTCGATTACCCACTGAAATTTATGTAAAACTATGCAAGAGTTCCCCAGTGTCGTTGAAAATTTATCGTTAATCTGTGAACGTTCAGCAAACATCGAGCCCCGTCAAAACTTTTTACCAGCCACCGTGCACAGAAGGTTGATATCGGTGGACGCTAGGTCTTCTTCATCTTCAGCTCTTTTTCTGCTCCCTTCCCGACGATCCGACCAAGAGAACGCGCGACATCCTGCGAAGGAGAGAGAAAAACTGTCCGCGCAGGATATCGGGCCCTCTCGAGCATCCCGGCGCGCGAAATAAAATAAAACGGATATTAAAACTGGCGAGAGCTAATTTCCTCGCCTTCCCAGGCATAATACCCGCCCCCCCTACCCCCTCTGTCCCGTTCCTGCAGCTTCTTTCTCACGATTTCTCCCCCGTTTATCGCGCGCCGCTAAGCCATCCGTCGAACGAACGCCTTCTGAATATTCAAGGGAGACCGAAATGAAAGGAAAAGAGAGTACTTTGGCTGTGGGAAGAGAGATGGAGGTATCGTAAAAAGAGAGAGGGGTTGAGAGAGGGGGAGGGAGAAAAATAGATAAAGAGGGAAGGAGAAAAAGTGAGAGAGAGAGATAAAGAGAGGTAGGAGAAAAAAAGAGAGATAGTAAGAGGGGGAGAAAAAAGGAGAGAGGAGAGGAGGAAGAAAAAGAGAAAGATAGAGAGAGAGAGGGAGAAAAGGAGAGAAAGAGATAGACAGAGGGGGGTAGAGAGGCAGGGAGAAAAAGAGAGAGAGAGGAGGAGGGAATGTTTAAATTACAGTCACTTAATTACGATAATTACGTTCTCGACTCGTACACGCTATGTTAATTCATATAGCTAATTGTGAGGGTGAGGATAAAAAAAATCACTTCGACGTTTTCTGTACGTATTATTATTTTTAACTGAACAAGCTACCAAGAAGCCTTCTTCGGCTAGCTCAATTTGGACAATATCGGGGAGGGGTTCGTTTGGTTACCTGAGCGGTGCACTTTTTTGGCGGGGCTCGGTAAGGTCAACGAATCCTTTTCTGGTCCCATATTTTTTCTTTTTAATAATAACTTATTTATGGCTTGGAATACCATCCCAATGGAATAGAGAGAAAGAGAGGGAAAAAGAGAGGACGAAGAAGAGCAAATCGAATTCAAGGCTCGAGCTTGACGTGTGACAGGCCGCTGAACGTACGCTGCAGATGCGATTAAAGTCTGCCAGGACGTCAACGTGATGCTCCTGAAACGCGAACACCTCCCTTCCGGCGAGCCGGCCGCTCGACCCTTGACCCACATACGTGCAGACGCCGAGATTGAATCGCCCTCGTGAAAATCCATCAACCAGCGCTACCGCTCTTTTCCCACCCCCGCCTCCACCGTTCGTTCTGCCGCCGGATGACAAAAATCGACGGGGAGAGGCTCATCGATATGCGGTATCCAGGATTTTTATTAATTTCCCATCGGCGGACAGCTCCAGGCCGTCGATCCCGGTGACATCCGGCGATTTCGAGGCGTGGACGACGGAGGATAAGGCTCGATGCACGTGAACGCATTTTATTTTATTTTTTTTTCTTTTAGCTCGCACGATCGACGCGCTTCTTCGTGTTCATTAACCCTTTGCACTCCGAATTGTTTTTCAATTTTGTTGCCAATAACTACTTACTATTTTAGGTGCTTTATTTGAAATTTACTTCAGAGGAGAATTCTTTGAATGGTACTTATTTTTTTTTTTTTTTTATTAATTATATTAACCCTTTGGGTGCTGAATACTCTAGCTGGAAATGCTTTGCGTGGATAGCTAGTAGATAGAAATTTAGTGCTGTGATTTCCAACATTGGAAATGGTAATTGTAGCATACTCTTGCCGGAGATTGGGACAATTTCTTGCAAACCTGCCGCGAATGCAAATTAACGATCGGCCAAGCGTCCATCGCGACAAAACCCACCGATCTACATCGAATCTGAGGGATGACCGCAAGAAGAATATCGAGGGGGCGAATTTACAAGATACACTCAAGAAACGTTTGCGTGGTTATCCTGCTCGCATCGATCGCGGTGTCCTTGAAATTGCTGTCATTCCGGGGAAAGCCTTCCAATCTGGTATCCAGACTGTCCTTTAGAACTTGTGCCATCGATCGATTTGACTGCAGCAGAAGGAAACATAGAGTGTATGTGTGTGTATGAGACAGAGAGAGAAGAAAAGAGAGAGTGAGATAGGTAGGGAAGGAAAGAGACAAAGTGATAGCGGGTTTGAGAGGAGAAAGGAAAGAGAAGAAAAGACAGAGCCCGAAATAAAGGAGTGAAAGAGAAGGATAAAGCGAACGAGAGAGAAGAAAGAGAAAGATAGGGGAGAGAGAAATGGAAAGAGAGAGAAAGATGGGAGGGGGGAGAAGAAAGAGAGAAGGAAAGGCGAGGGAGAAGAAAAGAGAGAGGAGGAAAGAGATAAGAAAAGAGAAAGTGCGAAATAGAGAGAAAAGAAAGAGAAGGAAGAAGAACGAACGAGAAGGGTGGAATGAAAAGAGAGAAAAAGATATTGTGAGGAGGGTGGAAGGCAAAGCTAAAAAGGAAACGATCAGCTCGTCGGACCGCAATCTCCGTTCGGAGCTATGGGATCCGCGTTATCCTTCGAAATCGGAGGATGATGCTCCTTCGGAACGTAAACGGTAACCGGATGCCGGGGGACGTACACGTTAGACGCAACGACATCCGATACTGCGTCCACATAATATCGGCGATGCTTTTAGCCACGACAAACAGTGACCTTCTGCTCCGTGCTCCTCGATTATCCCTCTTTCACGCGTGCCAGCATCCCTCCACACGGAGGTATACGGATATTCTTTATAGTAATCTTGTTCGATCCGCGTTAATTTTTCGTTTGTAAATTCAAATTTTAGTATTGTTTCGTTTTTTTAAACCTGCGAGCATTCAGTAGCTTTGAATTCTAAGAGAAGTATTCTTATTCGATCGAAGGAAGAATTGGATTGTATAGTGTTGGAAATAAAATACATCCTAACGAATAAACAAAAATCAATCTCCTCGAAGAAATATTTATGTGAGTTCGAGCTATGCGCTGAAAAGGTTCTAGGAACGGGTCAAGTGTTTTACCCTTACCACGTTGTATGTAAGAATTGACGGACCCTAACGAACTATGTGTCCTTTAGCCTCTTCTATTCATTAGAATATTGCCTCTCCCTACATAGAGATCGGATTCAAAAAGGATATACCTTCCTTTAGAAATAAAGTTTAGTAAATTCTTAAAAAGAAAAGCTATCCTTATTTTCTTCCCTTTTAATCCATAATCTGCAATATGTATAAATAGAGAAACTAAACCGCATCATAATTGGATTGGAAAAATTAAACACAAAACCTGGACTCTCTGTGTTATCCAAGAAAATCAAATCGAAATAACTAGTACATTTTCAAACTACCCTTAAAATTAATAGCTTCTTCCCCTTTTTTTTTACACGCCAACGAGTACACTTTAACAGCACCACTTCATTCCTCGTAAATACAGAATTACGAAACAGCTCTTCCCCGTCGAATTCTCGCCGCGAACAATGGTAGAACAGTTCTGGCTGCCCTCTTGGTCAAGGGTATCCGTTCGAAGGAGCTCGAAACGACGTTAATGCCTTCCCGTCAAAGGAGCCTCCACTTCATCTACGTGCCTATCCTCTGGTAATGCACAATGTGCTCGGCCATGCCAAGTGGGGGCCCCCACTCGAGGGACACCGAGAGACGTCTGACGTGACTGCACACCTTCCACGCGAATCCAAGCACCTTTGAGGTCATTACGGACGCCATCCTCCGTCCTGTTTCGCCGCGCACTCGACACGGGCTGGCAGCAGCCACGGTCCGGACGGCTGGTTAATCAAGCTCCGTTTCACTTACCAGCCCTTTGCCACCCCCCGCCACCACCCCTTAGGTACCTCTTCCTGTTCGCTGGCGAACTCCAGCTATCTCGTCGGGCTAACTCCTGGGGACCTCTCAATGGCCCTCGAACTTGCCTGTCTACGGGACTCGCTATCGGATCGGTCATAGACGAGCACGTTTCTTGTGCGACGAGATTCGATCGAACGCGTAACTGTGGAAACATGTAATGCATTCGGTTGTCCGGAAAGTTCGTGCCGATTTTTGATAGGTGGCATAAGGACAGGTGTAAATATAATAGAATGATTGAGAACAAATAATATGTGTACGTATTGTAAAATGCAATACTTCAAGCATTTTTGAAATTAATTTGGGTACGATACGCTAATTTTTGTCAGTTTTATACGCCTTTGAAGGTGGAAGAAAACAAAGTGCATTTTAAGCATTTAATATTCTTCTTTCGTTGGAAAGGCACAAATGCCACAAAAGCGGCAAACAAGATACGCGCTATTTATGGTACCTTTTTCGATCATTACAAATTTCCCTTAATGGAAAAAACTTCAAATCTTTCGACGAGATAAAAAATCGCGAACTTTTCGGACAACCCAATAATGACATCTTTTGGAGTCCTATAACAATGAGTAATTGTCACGTGGTTTCACTAGCTCCGTTCTCTAGACAAGTTACTCGTTAGACTCACTCCTTAATAAGCAATGAAAGTATAATTATCGATCAGTGCGAATAATATATTTAATATTGCGTCTGAAATGAAACATTTCTTTCTCGCTCTCACGAATTTCAAAAAATCGCATCCACGATAAAAACGGATTAATTCAAAAGCTAGATAATACCAAACACAAAGGTAGCACATCGGGGAACTAATTTCTCCGCGAGAATTACCGTCGCGAGGTCCTCCGAGTGTTCGCTTCTTTCCCCCGTCGTTCCCCTTTTTCTGCCGGCCAAAAAAAAGAAATTAAGAGTACCAGCGAGAAGGGGTGGGGGTTAGGCGAAGCGATAAAAGAACAATCCGCGCGTTTTTCACCGGCTTTCCCGGACGGCAAAGCGAAAAGCGCGCTGTATTTGTTCGGCGGCGGCCAGCAGCTCATTAGGTAAATCCCGCCCCCCTCTGCCCCGAAAAAAAAGGAGGGAGAACCCCCCCTAACTGGGGAGTGGGGGCGACGAAGGAGTGCCTTAGCACACAAATTTATTCGTAAACTTTCGCAATTTAAATATCCGCGGTGTTTCAATCAAGCGGCACGTGCGCGTGCACACCTACGCGCCTGTGTGTATGCAACCACCCCCGAGATTACTTTCTGCTCCCTTTAGACTTTCACCCCCTCCTCCGCCCCCACAGTTTCCTCATACCAGCGACCCGAGAGTATCAGCGGCCCAGAGATTTTCGTGTCGGAGCGTTACGCCGTTAAATATTAAATGGCATCGCGACCCCCACCCCTTCCCCACCACCCTCCGCGTTTTCCCCGCGGGGACTTTGAAACTGCTTGGAAACTACACACCCCTTGGCCAATATTTCCTAGCCCCCGACTGGATTCGAGTATTCTTAGGCCGCGGCAGGTTGTGAACAGCTCGAGGAACAGGGAACCTACACAGGAGATATGTGCGCAGGGGCTTGTGATCATGGCATCCCCTTGTTCAAGGTCGAAGTTTATGAGTTGGGGAACGTAAGAGGCGAGTATAACGTTCGAATTTCTGAAGGGTGGATGTAAGGCATATCTTGTGAACGGACAGGATTTTTGTAAAATAATTTCCGTTGCGCGTGGTGATATACGAATTCGCGGCTGAAAGTTTCGCAGAAGTTTCTCAATCTAAGTTTAGAGATCGAGTAATGTCCGGAGAAACGAACGGGAGATCGAACCGGGACGACTGGCTTACCTAACTGAAATGTAACTGCTACGTGTGTATCGTGTTGATTGATTGAAAATTTTAAAATGTATCAAAACCAAACAACCGTGGATACTTTTGTATCGTGGAAATAATGGAAAATTGACTTCCCGTCTGGATTTAACACGCACAAAAAGATGTAATCTAACAATTCGTTCAATTCGGTGTATGCTTGTCTATCAATCACTGTTGTGAAGTTTTTCTCTGCTTGTAACAAAGGGTTTCTTATCCATGTACACAAATACAATAAATCAATAAATAAATGAATAAAAATTGCGTGGATCACTATAGCAAATAGATATATACAACGCAAGGTGTACAAGTACAGTCGCGGTCAAAAGTTCAGGACGAGAGGACAATGTGGAACATATTTTTATGGTCTACAAATATTATCTGTACATTCATTTTTATTGTTATTATGATTATCACAGAGTGCAAATTTTGTTTATCAAGCTATTCATTATAAATTAATAAATTTAATTTCTTTGATTCTTTGGTCCTCAACTTTTTTTTAACGTTTAACATTTATTAATTAGCACAGAATGCAAATTTTGATTATGATGCTATACCTTATAAATTAGTTACTTTAATTTCGTTGAGTATTTGGACTTAAATTTGTGTCCACTACTCTATATAAATACAATAAATAAATAAACAAATAAAAATTGCGTGAATCACTATAGCAGATAGATATTTACGATGCAAGATATACAGGTACAGTAGCGGTCAGAAGTTCAAGATGAGAAGACAATGTAGAGCATAATTTTATGGTCTGCAAATATTGTCTGTACATTCATTTTTATTGTAATTATAATACAACACTATTTATTGATTATCACAGAATGCAAATTTGGAAGCAGAACAAGAAAGTAAAAAAACAATAAAAGAAAACCACATCCGGGGTTCCAACGTTAAGGGTGTGTTCCGTCACGCGGCTCGTTCAGAGGCACACGTAGGCGGAAGCCCGTAACCGGAAGCACGAACCGGTTAAATCCTAGCCCGGGTAGCCCTGTGTAGCGGCGCCTCTCGCCGACAAGCGCATCGGATTTTGAAGTTTACTTGCCGCCGGAGTTTCTCGTAAGCTTCTCGAAACTACAAATTTTGCATATCAATGCGCGTGGGTACACCCAGCCCGTCGACTCGATAAACGACTTTCCGCCCCCTCCTCAGCCGCCGCCGTCCCCCTACATCCTTTTACCTTCCATAACCCGCGGGATTCCCGATTCCTCTACTCGGTCGGTAATATCGTTTGCTGGTATTCCCGGATACACGGATATCGCCTTCCCCTTTTCGAACCGGAGAGATGTACGGGCCCGTTTTGTATGGATGATACCACGCCACGGGAAATTGAACCTAACCCTTCGATAACAATTACGTTCGAACGTTGATCCAGGAATATTTTTAAGAGGGAGTGGGGGGGGGGGAGATTGATCAGATCCACAGGTTGAGAAATTTTTAATTGAAACTGTTGAAATCCTTGTGCAAGGTTCTGAAAAATATTATTTATGGCCAGGTATGCTTTGAAATTTGATATTCAAAAATTGTGGTTATCGTGCTGGTGATTAGAAATGGGATCTGATTTAGGAATTAAGGAAAAGTAATTTTGTTTCAAACCTCTACTATGTTTATTGCTTCATTCCACGCACCGCCGCAAATTCCGTCCAGGTAACTTTTCAAGACTAAATGTTTGAAATATTTTATATTATTAACAAATAGGAATCGTATGCACCGCAGACGCAATGAGCTTTACTGGACGCACAACTGTTACTGATTCAGAGCAGCATTATCGCGCTTTACGCATTCTTGGTATAACCAAAAAAGGAGCGTTATCGTGCTCTTCGCAATTTTGACAAAACATGAGAGGAGACCTCGTCCGCACTCAAACGGTTAATCTAATAGCTTGAGAGTTATCAATTGTAACATAATTGTATTTTCGTTTGGCTTGCACACGCAGACGATTTATCGATCTCCAGAGTTTATGGTTCTGCCAAGGGTCGGACCTTAGGAGAAACATAAATCCTGTCGATTTATCTTTCGCAGGCTACGCGTGCCGCAAAACCAGATCCAACCCCCGTGCGTCCAGGTTGTACAGGCAGGGACATTGTTTTGCCACCACGGCGGTCGTAGATCGGTACACACACGCTTATCAGGAAGGGTTGCCATGGCGGACGCATTATTTCCGTCCGGTCAAATGACCTCCCAGCGCGGCTGGTTATCGGCCACGGACCGATCCGGGCCCCTTCGCAGCCTCCGACTTCTCTCCCCAGGATCATCCATGCATGGCCGACCCTTTATGGGTTCGGGATACGTCGAGCAACGACCCTGACCGGCGTTTCCGCCGACGATCGTAGATAACGGAAGGGGGGGACGAAGGTCGTCGCGAACGATCGCGTTTTTCGCAAGTTGAGTGTAGGTACCTGTACATCTAGCGTACAGTGCGCACAATAATTTTAATAACTTTTTAAATCAAAACGTTGAGCACTTCTGATGACAACTTAACACTAGATTTACGGACATTTCTTGTATATCTATTTCTAATATTCATATATTAAGGAATAGGTGTACATCAAAAAGAATTTTAAATTGCAGAACCGAGAGGGAAGTAGATTTAGGTATATTTGCATTCATCCATCAATAAAACTGAGCAAAAATTACTAGGAATAATAGTAATTATTTTTGCAAATTTTACTCAGGAAGACCGAAACTCGTCGAATTGACGGGTCCCGAAAATCTAGTGTTAAGCTTTTACTAAACTTTGTTTCTAAAGGAAGGTTTATCCTTTTTAAATCCGATCTCTACTCAGCGAGAGACAAAACTCGATACATTAAACGGAACTTGAAATTGCAGAGCTGAGAGGGAAATAGATTTGGGTATATCTGTATCGCCCCATAAATAAAAGTTAGCAAAAATTGCTAGGAATGATAATTATTTTTGCAAATATTACTCATGAAGGTCGAAACTCGTCAAATTGACGAGTCCTGTAAACCTAGTGTTAATGACACCCGAATATTTAAGGTTGGTGCAAGTAGTGTAGGTCATCAAAAGGCACCCCGACGATCTATTTATCCATTCACGGTGCAAGAACGTCTGGGCCGTTCTACACAGGTAACACGATGATGCACGGGGACATTTCGCGAGCACCGTGACACACGCGGCGCGTAATGTGACGAGCAGAACGAGCCGTAAAGGCTACGGAGGAGGCGGAGAATGAGGGTGCGGAACCGGCTGTGCTCGTCGGGGCCAGATAGAAACACAGAAAAGGCAGTTAATTAGCTCGAGTTAAAAGCTCGGCTTAAATGACCTATTCACCGGTCGGTCGGCTGCGAATTCGCTTCAGCACGGCTTTCTGAGGACACGGGCCGAGGTACGAGACGGGAAAGAAGCTGCGACGCTCAGCGTCGCGTCGCCTCGCGCGTTTTCGTTACGCAACGCCTTTCGTATTCGGCGCCCCCTTTGTCCAAGGGTTCGCCTGTGTCGCCTGCGTTCTCCTTCGATTCTCTTTCTCTCTCTCTTTCTCTCACTTACTCACCCTCTCACTCACACTTTTTTTTCATTCTTACTCTTTCTCTCTTTCGCTCTTTCTATCTATCTATGTATCTAGATGAAAATAGATCTCTATCATTTACTCATTCACTCTCTCTACCTCTCTATCACTTACTCACTCATTCTCTCTATCTCTCACTCACTCACTCACTTACTATCTTTCTCTCACACACTCTTACTCTCTTATTCACTCACTTACTCCTCCCTCTCTCTTTCTCTTTCTCTCTCACACGCTCACTCTCTTATTCACTCACTTACACACTCTCTCACTCTTCCACCCTCTCACCCACACTTTCTTTTTTAACTCTCACTCTTTCTCTCTTTCTATCTATCTATCTATCTATGTATCTATCTATGTATTTATCTATCTTTCACTTACTGTCTCTCGTACTCCCTCCCTCGCGCCTGCTCTATCTCACTCTCTCCCTCTATCTCCTGTTTCTAGCGAATCTAGGAACTTCCCTCGGAGAAGTGGATGGCCCGCCACTCTCCTCTCCACCCTTTCTCCAGGGGACCAAATGAAATCCATTAGGAGATGGCCGATGGAGCGTCGCCGACGTTGAACGGGCGGGGAGAGCGACGGGCGGACGTCGAGCTTAATGAAAAATCATTACGATATCTATGGGATGATGGGGGCAGAAGGGGGTGGTTAGAGAGTAGCGACTCAGAGGCATAAAAGCCGGCGGCTCGATTCTGAGCGCGAATGGTGTAGCCAGTCGAGATGGGTTTGATTTGGAAACGCCGGAAGTTTCCATCATGGCGGCTAGGCCGCTCGAGATTCATCGGAAACAATACCCAACACCCTCGTAGGCCGACGTTTTCTCAAATGCTCATCTTTCACTCCTTAGAAACACTCGAGTCCAAACATTCTACGTTCACACAACTATCGCTCAACTCAAACAGTCCTCACATTTTCCTAAACTCGCATCCATTCGATCGCATTCCTACACTATCTCATTAAAAAAATTGTTTTACCAGAAAATTGTAGAAAACGCGAATGACACGCTGAAATACCCAAAGTAAAAGACCTGTTCTAATGTTCAGAGGGTGAAACACACCTCTAGCCGGCTTCCATTTCTCCGACCGAATTTCCCCTAGAATTCCGTGGTCTACTTAACGATAACAAAGAAGAACGGTTACATGGGTTTTCGCGGATTTTCGCGCGTACACGTAGAAGGAAAAGGGAAACGCAAACACGATGTCGAGCTCTTGTACTACTACCGCGCGTGTGGTCGCAGCGGCGGTCGGGGGGCTGCAGAGAAGCCCTTCGACGAATGCGTGCGCGTGTGCACGAAGGGTCGACACTCCACAAAGCGCTTTATGGTCCGTTGTACGGCCGCAAGCTCGCGATACCATGTTTAGCACGCGTACGCGATCACGAACACGGCTAGCCTCTATTCCAGGTGCATTCGGTGGATCCAGTGTTTCTCATGCAATACGCGCTTTCCTACCCCCTCTGCCCCTCGCTGTAATTCGTCGAACGACAGAATTTATGCGCTCCTTTGAAGTGCCGTTAACATACCCCATCCAGCGCACGCTACGCCCTTGACAATTGTCGAGGAGCAATCTTGTCAACGAGTAAACCTCCATTTCCACGAATTATGCTATCGACCAGGAAATTGGGACCACTTCCTGATTTTTGCATTCATATCGAATCTTTTGCTCGTTAATACTGTGCTTGGTAACTGCAATTTTCTGTTGGCTTGGTAGAACCTTCGACTGAAGAGATTTTCGATGTAACGCGATTCTGAGGTGTTTTTTTTTCTTATTTTAAGTTAGTACACTCTTTGGAACGTGTGGCAGTCTCTAACTTTTAGCTGGCAATGGTATGGTTAACGGAACCTGGATCTATAATATAAGTTTCAACGTAACTTTGTAACCAACCTAAAATTGCAACAAACTTGCAAAATATAATTCATTACTCGCTTAATTTCCTCAAATTCTCTTGTCAAACTTAACGTATCGCTCAAAGCTTTATTTGTTTGACAGTTGTATATTTTGAAAACTTACGCGTGGAATTAATTTCCGTGTCTACAATTGTATAGCAACTGCTATATCCACGCAATTCCGCCAGACTTCCGCTTTAAAATAACCGCAGGCGTGTCTACAGTCCTATTTTACACCGTTTCATCGCCATCGACTGTGCTCGTCGTCAACTAGACGTTAAAAGGAGGCGAACGAAACGGAAGGATACCGTGAATCCCTCGAAAAGCGGGAAACTAGATTGAGAACACCGCGATGCGCTCAGCAGGTGCCACGCTTTCCACGTGCATCCGGTACGCTGCATCTCGCTGGAGGGCGAAGCTGGTGCCGTGAGCTATGCATCGAGTAAGCAGACAGGGAGCCAGCTAGCTGGCTCGTGTAACGTGTTGGCGGTCGGCGTGCGTTAAGAGCACCGCTAAGTGCGGTCGCGCTATGCCTGACAGTCGACGGCATTAGGCAAATTGAAATCTTGCCGGAGGAGGAGGCGGAGGGTGCCTATTTAGTTTACGCTCACCTCCATTCCTCTCTCTCTTCCTACCCTCCCTCTGCGTCTTCCTCTATCTATTTCCCTTTCTCTTATCCCCTTCTACGTTTCTACTCTCTCTATTCCTTCCCTCCCTCTCTCTTTCACCCTCCTCCCCTTCTAACCACTGTCTATTTCTCTTTCTCTTATTCCCCTCTATGTCCCTCTCTAAATATCTCTCTTTCCCTCTCTTCCCTGTCTATTTTTATTTCTCTTATCCCCTTCTATGTTTCTCTCTTCCTTCCCTCCCTCTGCGTCTTCCTCTATCTATTTCCCTTTCTCTTATACCCTTCTACGTTTCTACTCTCTCTATTCTTTCCCTCCCTCTCTCTTTCACCCTCCTCCCCTTCTAACCACTGTCTATTTCTCTTTCTCTTATTCCCCTCTATGTCCCTCTCTATATCTCTCTTTCCCTCTCTTCCCTGTCTATTTTTATTTCTCTTATCCCCTTCTATGTTTCTCTCTTCCTTCCCTCCCTCTACGTCTTCCTCTATCTCTTTCTCTTTCTCTTATTCTCCTCTGTGTGTTCTCTCTCTCTCTTTCCCCCATTTTCTTTCTCTTCCCTCCCTCCCTCTGCGTTCCTCTCTGTTCTCTCTCTCTCTGCTTTTTCCCCTCTCTTCCCTTCCACCCTCTATCTATTTCTCTGTCTCTATGGTTCTCTCTGTATCTCTCTTTCCTCTCCATATCTCTCCTCTCTCTTTCTCTATCCTCCCTCCCTCCGATATTTCTGTCTCTCTCTGTCCAAGTTTGGCTCCGGGCGAATCTGCCATGCGATGGTTTCAACCCTCGGACCGTGAAACTCGAAGCACACGCCGCGTTAGGCCAGGAACGTCCGCGAGGAAGGTCGCTCTGTTGCGGACCGACCTCTGGTCGCCACTAGTTCCACGAAACGAAAGCACCATCTTGCTCTCTCCGCCCGAGTTTCTCGTTTAAACCGCCTTTGCCTCCTGTTTTACGACGTAACTGGCTCTTTGCCCGAGCTTCGGGATAATCTTTTAGGGCTCGACCACCTCTCGGACTAATTTCGTTCCTCCGCCACCCCCCTTCGCCAGCCAACGTCTTTGCGTTTCATTATACGGCCCGGCTAGATAGGTAACCGGTGAATTAAGGTCGAAGTCGGGGCCGTTTTTCGGGAAGAGTCACCCGTTCGTTGAACGGTGTCTCTTTAGCTAAGAAGATTGCCTTTAGGAACGATCAAACGTTACATCCGCTTTGTGGTGGTCTTTTGTCTTTGTAATTGGTGGCTACGTACGTTTGACTGACTGAGTCGAGGCTTTAATAAGTAAGAGGCATTTTAGTAACTGGATAGAAATATCGTGTGCAATTAATTCATTAAACCCTATCTTACAGCTCATTCGATAACTACCTACATATATATCGGCTAATCATTAATTTGATACTGTGACAAATGCAAAATTTTGAGATACTCCAGATAATCTATATTTGGAAATCCGCGATCTCATTTACAGTTAATCTCAGATTAAACTTTATCATCTATACATATAAAAAGTCATATCCTGACGAAATATGAAATTTGGACAATGGGTTCCTTTTGTGACGTAGACACTTACTAAGGAAGGATTTTTTAATATTCCACCCCTAAGGTGGTAAAATAGGGGTTAAAAAGTTGTTTGAAAATCCACCAATTTTGAAGCAAGCACTATGAAAATTGGTATTTAGCTTTTTGGTTAGAAATAAGGAAATACGTGTTTCAACGTTTCTGGGAAATCAACCTCCAAGGGGGTAAAATAAGACATGAAAGTTTGTTTGAAAATCCGCCAATTTTGAAGCAAGCACTATAAAAAAATAAAACGCGGATAACAGCTATTAGTGCATAAAGTTAGTGGTAAATACCTAAAATATTTGAATACCCATGTATGCCACAAATGTATCTTATCTCACTCAACGCAGAACAAAGGGTTGATTTTTAAGAAACAAAAATTTCACCATTTTCTCCCTGATTACCATGCACGACGAAGGATCTAATAAGAATGCAGCAACAAACCGGCGGTGCTAAATTTTCGTTGCCACGCTTCGCTTCGAAACGGAAGAAATCACAAGGCGCGAGGCGCCGTTTCGTTCGGCAATTAATTCACCCCCGTTACACGCCTCCGTCAACCCCTCTCCCCGTCCGCTCGCGCGTAATACACACAGATAGTACCCGGGGTTCCCGACCGAGCCATTCACCTCGACGACCTACTATTGGAAGCGCGCCACAAGTTGTTAACCTTAGCCGACGGTTTAATTACACAGGCAAATATTATCGAACTGACGGAGTTAATTAGATAATTAAAACTTGAAGGGTAAACTACTTTGCCGAGCGGCGGGGCCGTGTGCTGCACACGTAGAGCCCGTCCGTCCGTGTGGCCCGTGTACGGGTTCGAAAGATGGAAGGCGAGATTGACGGTGCACCACCGCAAATCGAGCTTCTTCCACGTTTCCAACATCCGCCGGCGAAGTTTCCGCGGGAACGTAGATGAGACCAGGATCTACCTGTTCCCCGTCGTAATAAAGGTATCCTTAACGAGAAATTCCTTCGCCTTGTCTTTTTACCAGGGCCGGCAAATTTGTTCGCCTTTCGTTCCTCTCTGCTCGTTCTTCTCTTGTTCGCTCAATCCCTGTGTAACGCTCCGCTTCCGGTCCAGTGGAATTACTACGCTGCTGAGGAACGGTTCTTTATCATTCACTGGAGACGTTTTATTATCGTCGACCCAGCTTTGTACACGTGCTCGTACAGGTCGACCTGAATCTGTGCGAGAGATCAGAGATCAGTCGGGGTCGGGAATTTTTACAAAGACTCGAAAGCGATACGTACGTTTCCGTTTATGGATCACAGGACGCTTAAAGAGATAGTTGGTAAATACTAGAAAAATAAAGTAATGCTTCTGTTAGTTTTATACTTCTATTTTTATGGAGGTCCTTAAAAGAGAGCAATCGCAACATAAATTTCTCTTGAATCCATATGTAAACTGTACCTTGTAATAGTGGGCCTAAGTTTAAGACGAGAAGGTACTATAAAACATAGTATCATGGAGTTTAGATACTGTCTGCTCTCTGTTATTGTTACAAGAGTATAGTATCTATCATATATTAATTAGCGCAGAATAAGAATCTCATATATCTTGCTACTTCGAATGGAATAACCCTTTGACTGCTATGGACCCATATAAACATCTGACGAAAGCTACTCACATGGACTATGGGCGCGTATATGAGTCTCTAGCGGAAGTCACTAGCGTGGATTATGGACGATAATCTCCCATTTAGAACAACACAACTGTCCACTCAACGCAACGTCCACTTTGAGTACTTCAACCAAGATAACTTAGCAGTCAAAGAGTTAGTAAAACTTACCATTGCTGATCCTTTGGTTCCAAACTTTTGTTTTCACTGTTTCTCGAGTAAACGATCCCAAGAAACAAATATTCTTCGAAACCAAAAACCAAAGTTATCAAAGCTACCAAAGCCACTTTAACCGAATCGAGCATCAAATCGAGTATCACCGACAATTACACAGAACGCATACGCTCACCCACACTTAAGACCACCCTCATTGAAATCGAGCCTCGTCCCTGCTACATTATCGGGTTTCTGTTGCAGGCACAAGCGGAAAGTGCAGAACCTGTTACCGTGCAAGAGCGCAGCGGGAGCAGCGGCGGCCGCTGCCGCGGTGGCAGCCACCGGCCGTAACCGTGTGCTCGCCGACGGCCAGTCTCACGGCGGGACCGGAAACGCGGGCGGCGCGGTGCTGTACGAGGACCTGCCGGAAGCGGTGACGCACACGCAGCTCCATCACAGACAGAACCACCTGCCCAGCCACCATCCGACACAGGCGCCGACGATCGAGGTACGAAATCCCGATCACCGACACGGCCTAAGGGAACGGGCTCAGCCGCAACAGTTGCAGCGTGCGCGCGCCCCCGCGCCTCATCACCTCGACTATCTCGACTACCGGGACCCGAGGGCGATACTCCGCGTCCAGGACAAGCCCTCGAGGGCGGTCTTGGGCGGCTATCGGACGCCGCGCGCCCTCCTCGCCAAGTCTCAAGGCGTACCGCTCTCGATAGCCACGCACTCGCCCTCCCCGCGATGCGCCACCAGTCCGCTCTTGCAGAACGGGGGCAGCATCCTTCGAAACAGTCACTTGCTGCTGGCCAGCCAGAACGCGTTGATCACCAGTCAGCAACAGCCTCCTCCTCCACCTCCTTCTCCTTCACCACCTCCTCAGTCTTCCCCTGCTTCCGGTGTCCCTTGCACCCCAACTTGTCCCGAGCTCGAGGTGTCCAGCCTCGGCGACGAGAAGTACCTGACCGAGGACTGCGTGTCTGGTCAATCGGTAGACTCTCGACTTCCCATCACACCCACCCATCGATCCAGAGTCCCCATGGATCGCTATCAGGCGGCCATTTTGGTCCCGTCTGAGCGCCACGCGCAGATCGTTCAGAGAACCGTCGCGTCGCGGGAGGAAGCGTCGCGAGGCAGACGACCGTCGGTCGATTCCGACGGGTACTCGTACATCGACTTCAAGGACGCGGAGTTGGAGACGGCGAGGTACGATCCGAGCTTACGGTCAGACGCGACGGTGAACGGCGGCGGAGGTAAGATGTCGAGGCTGTTCCGCTCGTCGGTTAGGTCGAACTCGGTCGACTCGGATGGTTACTCGTACATTGTGGACGGTGGCGGGTCCAGGAGGGCGCCGGGCACTGCCAGGAGGATCGTGGCCGAGGGCACCGAGGAGGAGGTGTGTCCGTTGTGCACGATGCAACAGATACACAGCCTCCTGAGCAAGCCCGAGGACATCTATCTGAACGTGCAGACCACGTGACACATGTCGTTCGTCAGCGACATCTTCTTATAGAGACTGCCCCGTCTCGGATGCCTGTCCCTGGTCGATGGCGCGCGCCCTCGCGAAAGTACTATTGGGAAACGAAAAGATGACCGACTACCCGCAAGCTAAGACACGCGAGACGCAAGGGAAATCGGTGGCCCGCTCCACTTAATCCCTTTCATTTTCTAGATTCTTTTCGTTTGTACTCGAAAATCATCAAATGATAATTTTGCAAATTTTCAAACTCAAAGGGTTAAATAGTCGTAAAAGTAAATTTTAGTATACTGCTTAACTAAACTAAGTGAAATTCAACATAAGTGGGTCTTATTGAATATTTTACACTCAAAAATCTTTGAAGTTAGGTTCAGGTTAGATTCAGATTAGAGAAATGATACAATGCAAATAAGGATATTGAAAATTTTCTAAACAAAAAAATTAGTTTCCATTTTTTAATAACGTTTAATATGATCTGATCGTTCTATTCGAATCTCTGTATTAAAGATATTTACAACTTTATTAAACATCATTACATTTTATTAATGCAGTGAGACAATCCTACGCCTATAATTTTCGGTGTTTTCTAAATTTCTAATTATCCTTTGATATCTAGAAATCATACTCCCTATGCAATTTTTCCGCCCGTCACCTAAAAACTGGGAAAAATGGGTGGACCTAGCGACTGATTCCCCTTTGCGTCTCGCGTGTCTTAGCTTGCAGGTAGTGGGCCATCTTTTCGTTTCCCAATAGTAGGCGCTGCTGCCACGGGGACAGAGGATGGTTGTTCACATATCCCGCGACATCGTCGGCCATCGTCCACGTTCCTCTGCGTGGCGACGTGGCGGCCCTCGCGTCTCCATGTAAACTCGTCGTAGCCACGTTCCATCGTAAGGTTGTAGATAGTCTAGTGTCCTTCCGGGTTCAGCGAGCAAACGGAGGCGACGTGCCTTCGTCGAAGAGCCGTTCTCGTCGAGGTTCTCACTTTCGTTTGCGCGAGCCCCGTCACCGTTTCCGTTTTCCTGTCGCGTTCCTGCATTCCACGAGCGAGAGATCCGCGGGTCGACCACGGGATTCGCCTCGATTTCCTTGATTACCGTGTCCACGTTGTTGCTCGACCAAGCTCTCGTTCCTCTTGCTCGCGGCCGTCGTCGATGACACGAGGCGAAGACACTAGCGCGGACTAGTCAGTATTTATTTTGTTACGCGGCCGTGCTTGCACAATCTCGTTCTACAAGCAACAGGGTGCGTGGGGGTTGAAAGGACGGGTGAGAGGAGGTGGATAGAAAAAAAGGGGGCGAGAGGGTGAAGGCAGAGGTCGAGGGGCCTTATCGTTTACTTTATCATCGGTTGTGTGAGCACGGCGTCTAGATGCACTCCATGGTTGTAAATAGATTAGATCGTGCAGCTGGCAAATTGTAAATAATATACACAGAGCGAGACAGAGACAGAAAGAGAGAGAGAGAGAGAGAGATTGAGAGAGAAAAAGTGGATCGTACATTAACATAAAGTATAGACGCAGAGAGTCCGTGAGTAGCTGTGTACCCGAGCGAGCAGAACAGTTATATCAGACTTACGTTTTCTTCTTTGTATAAAAGCTCGACGAGCGATTATAACGATTAATTATTATTATCGTTGCGCGGATTAATTATTATTTATTGTCGTTACGTGTTCCATGGGCCGTAGCCGGTGTACGGTGACTGTGTGCTGTAAATAAATTCCGGACAGGTTCGCGTTAAGGTAGGATTAAAGGGAAAAGAGAGAGGCATACGTTAGAGCAGGAGAGGCGAGCGAAGAGAAGGTACGCACGAAAGAGAGAGAGAGAGAGAGAAATAGAGAGAGTGTGTGAGAGAAACAGAAATATATAGCAAACGTCTATAGGAAGTCCTGTGTATATTGAAGTATCGAAGGGGAGAGAAGGTGGAGAGTTTGAGAAAATAAAATTACTTTACTGAAAAATTTGACGAGGAGTGGTTATTGACCCGGTCCACAATCCCATCCCATCCCCCTCGCATCCCTCGCGACGCGCGGAACCCCGTTTCGAAAACGCGTTGAACGTCGTCTGCAGGAAAGAAAGAAACTCGTAAAAGAACGAAAGAAAACAGAATCAACGCGAAACGCGAATAATTCACGCCACTAGATTCTCGATAATTATAAATTATATGATAATTATTATAAAATCGTTTTAACGCGGTTAAAATTGAAACGTAGAGCCATCGTCGATGACGTGAAAGGAAAGAGAAACCGTTCTCGCGCGAACCAATATGTTTCCCCCGACACAATATACACGTGGACACGGAATAACCACTTCTGTGTTCAAACTTTTCCTAAAGGGGATGAAAAATGCACGTCCGGTTCCCCTTTTATTTCAGGGGCGCGGATAAGGACGCAGCGTGAACGAGGAACGAAGATAAGGGAGACTAATAGAGCGAAAGGGAAGGAAAGAGAGACGGAGAAATGGAAGGGACAATGAAAAAGAGTGAGACGTCTCGGATAGAAAATGGCCAGCGGAGAGAAAGGAAAGGGTGGAAAGGGGTCGAAGGAAAGCCGTAGAAAAATCGAGGGAAGGATTGACGTGTTGCCATTGTGCGCCGCGTCACCTTTGCTCTCCGAGCGATTGCGCGACCCTGCAGCTCTCTAATTTCGCAAATGGAGCCCAGGCCACGATCTCCCTCCCTTGAAAGTAATTTAATTGCCGGGATACGTCCCTTTTTTCTCTCCGCGCCATCCGAATTTCGCGAGCGAACAGACTTCTTTGGAGTTGGTCGTAAAAATTCTTCAAGATTCCCTCTCTATACGCTTCTCTCTCTCTCTCTCTTTCTCTCTGTCTGCCTACTTCTTCTTGCAATTTCTTCGAAATGTCACGCTAGACGGTACCCAAGGGTTCTTCTTCTATCGAGTTGATGGTTTCAATGACACGGTTTCGGGCGTGTGCGCGTCAACTGCTGGATGAGCGAATAAGGGTGCATTTATAGTATACAATAACGGACAAAAGTTTAAGACGACAGGACAATGTAAAACATAATTTTATGGTTCGCAAATATTATTTGTACATTTATTTTT
Organism: Tetrapedia diversipes; assembly: GCA_033822845.1. Lineage (NCBI taxonomy): Eukaryota > Metazoa > Arthropoda > Insecta > Hymenoptera > Apidae > Tetrapedia > Tetrapedia diversipes. Next base: position 85,042 of record JAOPTO010001276.1, read on the forward strand.
ATTGTTATCATGGTAGGACACTATTTATCGATTAGCTTAGAATACAAATCTTATTTATATTGTTATTTCTTATTAACCTTTTGAGTGCTTTGGACGCATATATGCGTCGGACACTTACTCGTATTATTACTATATATTACTTACTACACTTACTATAGACGCTTATATGTGTTTGCCAATTTTTGTTTTCTTCACCTTATGACATTTTCCGTGGCCATACATTTTGGTGTTAAACTTTTGAGTACTATGGACGCATATATACGTCTAACAGTTGCTCGTAGGGACTATAGACGCTTATATGCGTTTGCCAATTTTTGTTTCCTTCACTTTATGACTTTTTCCACATTTTGGCCACACATTTCGGCGTTAACCTTTTAGTGCAAACGAAAGTTGCTTGTAGGAACCATGGACGAAAATATGCGTTTGCCAATTTGTTCGTTCTTTTGCTTACTGCAACGCGATTGTCATTGTACGTGTAACAATATTCCGTCTCCAATGATAGCGCATAGTCCCTTCGAAACACTTAGGCCAACAGTATTCAACGCTCAAAGGGTTAATTAATTAATTTTTTTTTTTAAACATTTGGTCTTAAACTTTCGTTCGCTATTGCAGACGAGCCGAACAAGTATTGCACATATTAGGAAACAGTGACAAAACACTATTAACACGTGATTTCAGTGTGTACCCGGCTCGTCGGTGGTATAAATGTACCTTAAATTGGCAATCTATGCGACCGGAAGTCGGGCGATTTAATATCCACCTGTTGTTGCCTCGGTTACTGGACTCGATCGATGCCGCGACACGTCGTTAAGCATCGGGGCCACGGTTGTTGCGAACTGCCGATCACGAGTCTCGTCTGCAGAAACAGAAACTTCCTTTCTAAACAATTTCTTCGTTCGACTAGCTTTAACACTATTCCTATCACGACCGGTCAAATGACCGTTTTTAATGTTTCGATTAGAATTTCACATATACAACGTAATCGAACCGCCTTTAAATTTCAGACTTTTACTCAAATAAACCTATAATACATTTTTCAATAATCGCTTCTTTTTTCATTGTTTAGTTTCTGAGAAAAATTTGTAGTCTGTCTTACGTGGGAATGTCGCGATAGGAATAGGTATACGTGAAGTATCGGTAGGAATAGTGATAACGCATTCAATGCGACGCGTTGAACAATTGTCGTATAAGTTTTATTCTGCTAGTAGAGTAATGGTGTCCGCGTAAAGCGGTTTTAGTTCGAGATACAGTAGTGCACACTTAATTGACGCAACCGTCGAAATCGCAACGCGACAGTTATCCTTGGATATGCTTAGAGGTTTCAAAAATAAGGTCGACCATTACTTTCTCTTCTGAAGTTCGTCAGAAAAATAAGAAGGAAACATTAGCTATGAGAACAATTATACGAGTCATCATTGCGAATCTCTCAAATAACGCAAACACTTGCTTTGTTGAAGCAATTCTTAGATAACGTCAAAGAAATGGACAAAATGTGCATTAATAAAACGTGCTATAAGATGCATAATTCTACATTAGGTCGATAATTCAACGAAACCTCCTTAATTCTTGCTTGACAGATCTGTCAACATTCCACTGAGCGTGTTCTGACTGTCACGTTGGTTACATACGACCGGCTATGGTTTCTCCTGTGAAGCCACGGTTGTCATTGGTGACCAAAGCGCTTCAACTGCATACAATTGTAAGAGTTGAATAAAAATTGACAATTAGTGCATTTTGAACATTACTCCTAATTGGAAGATATTTTGAACTAAAAAGTGCCCCATTGAACAATTAACAATTTTTATTAGAACATCGAAAATAAAAGATTAATTTCTATGAAATATTGCATCTAACAGTGTACTCCTGTGGTGTCCTAAGCAAAACACGTAATTTTAACGTGGCAGTCAAAGGGTTAACACTCTACGAGCTCCGAATCGCCTTCGATTTTCCGGATGGGTTGCGCGTCATCGATGGATCGTCTTCTTTTTCCACTCGGATCGGCCCAAGATAAGCCAATAAATATCCAATCTTGAGGTTGTTCGCCCTAGATTCGCTGTCCCACCTGTTGTTCGCTCGATTACGCCACTCTAATCCACATCCTGCTACATCGTTAGGCCACGGAACCGGGCCAGCAATAGCGATATAAACGATGGCCGGCGGGGAAAGGAGAGATCGGACTTAGCAGGTTAACGTAATTGCCGCCGTAACTAACAATTAACAGGTTACGGTAACGCGCCGTGACCACGGCATCGCTCTAACGTGCACGCGCGCTGCACACGGCAGCCGCTTGACCGGAAGGGTGGTCGATCTTCGTTTCGTGGGACACGCCTGCGGTCGCTGGCCTTGCCGATCGAGACGAACGGAATTCGATCGTGTATTGAATTTGATCTGGGACAAGTCAGATGTAGTAATGATATTTATTTTCGCCATCAATGAACACGTCGGTTTTTGGATTTTCACAGATAATTCTTAATCTAACAATCGCACCCTCGTCGGTTAACCCTTTGACTGTGCATCGCTAGATGCAATATTTCATTGAAATTAATCTTTTACTTTTGATGTTCTAATAAAAATTTTTAATCGTTCAATGAAGCACCTTTTACTTCAAACAATTCTCTAATTAGTGATAATGTTCAAAATGCACTAACTGTTCATTTTTGTTCAACTCTTTCAATTATAAGTAGTTGAAACGCTGGAGGTTATCAATGACCATAGAAATTAATCTTTTACTTTTGATGTTTTAATAAAAATTTTTAATCGTTCAATGAAGCACTTTTTACTTTAAAGAATTCTCTAATTAGCGGCAATGTTCAACATGCAGTAAGTGTTAATTTTTATTTCACTCATACGATTGTAAATAGTTTGAGCGTTACGGTCACCAATGACCACCATAGCATCACAGAAGAAACCGTGGCTAACGTGACAATAAAACTGTTAATTTTTTATTTTCAATATTCTAATAAAAATTTGTAATCGTTCAATAAGACACATTGTACTACAAGGTATCCTCTAATTAGGGGTAGTTTTCAAAATGCACTAACCCTCACCTTCTATCGCATATGTTGTAACGGTAACAAGAGTAGCGAAATACAATTCTAACTTTAACACAGTTTACCAAATGCAACTTAGAATTACGAGTTTTCAATTTCATTGGTTTCCAAATTACACTTTGGCTATCTCGTTCCCATTTCGCCGAGTAGATCGCGTCAAATGTAGCAAACCACAAAATTGATGAAACAACCACATCTAGTATATCTTTTATTTCAATTCTAATTTTTCGTTACCTAAGCTGACTACATCCATCTATCGAAAATCATCAGTTAACGAATCACAGCATAGAACGACATCTCCCTAACTAATATTGTTTCCCTTAATTATTGTTGAAATGGTGTAGGTGGAAGCAAGGAAAAAGCTTGATACTGATGTGGCAGAGTCAATATAATCTACTTTTATGTATATAACATTGAGTACAAAAATGATACGTCCGCTACGATTCACAGTTACGGGAACAATGAGCATGACACACGATTCGCGTAAGCGACACTTAGCTGATAAAGTTATGGACAACAGTTGTCGGGATTATATATGTTGTTTTATTTAAATTTCTATAATAGTATAATATAGGAAATGTTCTATAAAATGTAGAACAGAAGATGGAATTCAGGTGTGAAAAATAAAAGTGAAGCGATTAAAACTTAATAATGGTATATTTAAAACAATTTAACAAAACAACTTAAACGACTTTACAACTTAGCAACTTTAACACTTTTTCTACGTTCACAACCAAACCTTTCTGTCTTCACCGTCCAATACTTTCTGCCTCGCGCTCGCATTTTCCCCGTCATATATTCTTCCAAACACTCGTTTCCTTTCATTCTAATTGTCAACCTTTCTCACTCTACGCATTCGGTCACGACCACCCAGAATTTCTCAGTCACACTGTTTTCCGAAGTTCTCATCTTTCACGCCTTAGAAACATTCGAGCCCAAACATTCTGCGTTCGCACGACAATCGCCCAACTCAAGTACTCTTCAGACTTTCCCAAACTCGCATCCGCTCGATCGCATTCCTACAATAATGTAATATAATATATGATTCGTACACGTGTTAACGCTTCGGTCGACGATACAGAAGAGAGTGAGGGAGGCGTAGGCGAACCAGGCAAAAATTTAAAGTAAAGAACCCAACCCAGATACGTTTCTACATAGACAGCCCGTTCCGGGTGTTTACAACCAAAAACTAAGAGATGTCATGAGTAGCAATAGTTCCAACAATATACATGCTAACTGTTTCTTCATTAGTTTCAACAATTGTTCCTCTCCTCTATCTTAACAATTTTGCGTGAACAAACAGTTCTGCCCCCTGCTAACCATCTCTAACCATCATCTCCAATCTCATCTGCCACCGGTAGTGTTTACCCAATCTGGCGTGCGATGCTCGCAATCAAATTGATCAGGTATTTGTCTCGCGACAATCGAAGCGGTCGAGAATTAATGGACCTCGAGCCCGGACCGTTGAATTATTGGATTCGTTACGTTTATCGTAACGAACGCCAGGCAGGCGATACGCGTCGTATTCTTCGAGCACATCCGGTAATTGGAAGAGGCGCCTGTAAATTAGTTGATTAGGGGCGGCGCGTTATCGCGATACAATGTGACGGCTAGAGGTGGATCGGCCGCGCACGGGACAGACACGTGGAGAACGTGGGGCAGGTTAGGCGCGTTAGGGACAACCCATTAACCTCCGTGCTCCACGCTATTACGGCACGGACATATTGCTTCCTGCTGTTGGATACGATGGCTCAGAGCCCTATCTCAATCTCGATCCTCGGCTCGTCCTTCTCACTTCCATCGTACAGTCGCCGACAAAAGGGTTCGCGCTGCTTACCCGAATTTCAAGCGTTTCGCGTAGAAAGAGTAATACAATTGTGGGAACGTTAGGGAAAATAAATTTATTTTTGTGTGCTCCGAATAAATTACTTTATTTTACCGATCGTTTCGCTCGGACGCTTGAGCCAGGAATGTTCTGCCCAACTCCTGTTTTCCAGGCCTGACGCCTCGTTGTCTTCCAGGGTTGAGGGACATACGAGAGGGAGGAAAAGGTTCTTCCGAGCTGCATCGGGTCTCGAACTATATCGGATTTGTTTATTACCTCCGGGGCCCGAGCGCTCGGATACAGGTTCCTTTTTCCACCACTCCATATTTCCCTTATGTGGTGTACGCCACACAATAGAAGAGGTTAGGGATTAGATTCGTGTTAGGTGGATGATTGGATCGAGACCAGAGATGCAATAAGTTTCAGTTTAATTTGGCGAGGAAAGATTTTATTATTGTGTTTGGAAAGCATTTGTTATTATGCTGTGATCATATCGAACGTTCTTCAATTTATTGGCCCAAAACGTGTAATAAATGAGAATTAAGATTGCAGCCTCCCGAAGATTTAAATCAATAAAATTTGTAGTAATAGTACAGTACCGGACAAAAGTTTAAGACGAGAGGACAATGTAAAACATAGTTTTATGGTTTACAAATATTGTCTGTATATATTTATTGATTAGCATAAAATACGAATTTCATTTATCGTACTATTTCTTATAAACTGATTAATTTACTTTTGTTGGCTCTTTAGTCTTAAACTTTTATCCACTCATGGTGATTTTGTAGATAGTATATTTGATACGTTTTTCTTTCGTTTTCTAAAACATGAATGTAAGAGACGCCCCATTTTTCAAAACCTGTTAGATTTTAACTGAGCGAATTAACGTTCATAAAATTCTTGTTTCTCTTTCAGTGATTAACGCGTTCGATCGACGTATAGCAACTTTTGCCAGCGACTGTACCTTCTTTCTCGCTTCCACAGAGTGATCTACACCTTCCGCTCTCGCTCTTTATCTACCTTGTTTTATCTCTTCGTAGGCGGTGTGTGCGTCTGCCTCCACCCCCCCTCTCGCCCCGTTCCTCTCTTTCTGTGTTTCCGTAAACGGGATATAATAAGCGGAGGAGAGATTCCCTCTATTACGCGAATTCGCGCGCTGAAAGGAAATTTATGGCCGTTATCCCGAGAAAGTGTTTACCATTCGGCCTGATACCGCGGGGCCAACCGGTGAAGTAACCAAATCGTTTCCACTCCGGGAATAATGATAGGTTATCCATAGACGGGAAATTGAAAGCTGTCGGCGGGAATCGATTATCTCGCTTTCATCGATTTCTCGCTCAGGAAGGAGCTGCTTTTTGTTAGTTTTTCTTCTACAGGATTCTCCAACGTGGTTAAATGAATTCACATAATATCAATATGTGAGTGAAGATTTCTGGTAAATAAGTAGACGAGAGTTCGTTTGCTTAAGCAGCGGCCATTTTCTTTACGTAGTAAACTGAATCTATGTTTGAACAAATATTATTAAAAATTAACTTTGAGATTCGACAAATTTATTCGTATGCTGTAAGCGTGTTCCTTTTTGTGGAAAGTAGAACCAGATCTTTTATCTCGTAAGCACAAGCTTTTTGTGGAAAGTAGAACAAGATCTTTTATCTCGTAAGCACAAGGCTTTGAGCTCAATGCATACCTTCGTACTTGAGGAAAAATTAATTTGAATTAATTTTGAAAAATAAACATATAGATAGATTGTAGATAAACAGTTACGTAACACGCATTATTTATTAATTATTATTAATTAATTATTTATTCTCTCAGAATTGTTTCGATCCATTTTGCAACAATACTTTCCAACATTTTTAGTTTTTTTTTCTGTGACGATCGGCCATTTTGTTTTAATACTTACCCACATTCGAGAAGACCTGTTGTTCTACTATTTATACAACAATTTCCAAAAACTAATATTTAACAATATGCCCCACAAGTAGGGCTTTATAGTTCACAGTTCAAAAGACCACAGTGTCATAAATATACCGGGTGAGATCTCACATTGCAAAACGTGAGAAATAATGTTTAGAATCTTCAAATACACTTTACTATGCTCGAGTGGATTGTGAAGCTCGCAAAATTCACAGGACGGCGTG
>JAOPTO010001277.1:0-30694 GCA_033822845.1 Tetrapedia diversipes
CAAGAGCAACGTAGGATAAGGTTGCTTAAGTCGTACCTCTTTTGGAAAAATCCTGAATTTGTTCTGGATGCATAAGTATTTAGTTAGTACAAACATTACAGACAAATTTTTTTATTCTTTCGTTACCTCCAGCTTATAATGCGTGAACGCATGATTTGCATTTCAATCATTTAATCACGTTTTCCTCCCGATCTTCTCCAGAAATAAAACAAAGCCAATCGCTGTTCTTCTTTTTAATGTAAAATTCTTTTTTATTCTTCCTTTTTATTCCTACGTTTCTTTTATTTGACGCATTTTTTATGTTTCCTTTATTCTGTGCTGACGTTATTTCAGCTGATGAGGTAGAGCATCCGCGGAATACTCCGTTGTGATTTATTATGGGATAACTCCTTCCGATAATTTGGTTAACGCCTCTTCCATATCTTCTGGTTTCCATCTATTATAAATTCGCTTTAATTGCCTTGACATAATTAGAGTCTAAAAATAGGAATGAAAGCAACGTTAATTGAGAGAGGGTAAAAACAAGAAGTAATTTCTTAAATTGTGCCAGTACGATTTAGGAACCTCATGTCGGTACGATTTAAGACACGACACAAGTTACATTTAAAAGTAATGTAACCTAACGTTGAATAAAATTAACCCTTTATCTGACAAGCATTGAAATTTCAAATAAACAAGTTTGGGAGTTATCCAAGTTAAGTATATATGCCCTTTCTAAGAGAGTGAAGAGCTGAAAATACTTTATTAGCATAATTTATGCAATGGGCATAAATAATTAGAGCATGTTGCTCTTTCACATGCAAGCTATTAAAAACACAAGTTGCATGAGGTCAACATTACCAGATAAAGGGTTAATACGATTTCGTTTCGACCAAACGATTATGTAAATTCTTCTGAATTTATATCTAAAAAGTAACACAATTTTAACAATAATTATTTTGCAAAATTAACTACCAAACGTATGCAGAAAATTATAGGAAAATCGAAATAAACTTATCTGATCAACGGATTTATAACGAGGTAGATTCACAGCAGAAAATGAAATGTAAAACATTTGATTGACTCAAATGTATATTTGGTTGTGTTTGTATGCGCTGTTATCACTGTAGTTCATTCAAACTTTAAGCGGTTATATTCCCTAACAAAAATGAATCATACAAAATTGTTCAGAAATTATTTCTGTAAATGCCGATTCTATCATTCCGTCCGACAGAGATTAATCATATTGTATCAGAAGTAAGTGCGACTTTTAAAAAACTGATTTTAAATTTTCGCGCATAAATTAAGTAAATTTAGTGTGCTGCGCCATCTATTGAAGTCTCATTGAAACTGTTATCGAAGTAGTTCGATTGTATACCGTATAGGTGGAGCAACTATGTCGTTTTTCCCTGCTTCCTTTTATTGTTGATAAATATGTGCGAGTTGTTTGCGGATTCCCTTGATAGATGGCAGGCCTCATCAAAGTCAGTTACCACTTATGCTTACTTGTCGATAAACGCTTGATACCAGTTTGGACACTTTTTGGAGGGATGGCACGATCAACGTTATTAAAATATTTTAGATATGCGGGAAATTTTTAACTGAGTTTATGTATTGCAAAGAGATAAATTGTATAATTATTGTATGCCACTATAAGTTGCTAATTCTTAACCGTATGTGTAATGTTAGCATACATTTATTGATGTGTAACGAATAAAAAAAGTAAAGCATTAATTAAAAAAAAATAAAATAAAATGGTATGATATGACATTTGTAAATTAATTTGAAATCTTTTATAGCTGTTATTTCTATAATTCCAAGTTGTATCTACCCTTTCACTATTTAAAAAAATGCAAATAAAATTATGCATATGTATGTCTAAAAATAATTCATTTTCGAAAATGGAATTTTTCTTTCTTTATGTCAAAAATAATCAACCTTCATTGCAAAGCCTTTGTTGGTCGAATTTTTATATCTTAAACCTCTTATGAGGAAACGATCAAGTCGAAATTTCTATAACCCAAAGTAAAAGTTTTGGCCCAATAATCAGGCGATTAAGTAATCTGTAGGAAATTCCTGCCACGGAAAAGAAAAAAAAGGAAAATGAAAGAAAAGAAATTCGAGGTTTGGACCTACCATGAGAGACCGTAACGTTGTTTCAGTAATTGGACACTGCTTCATAAAGTTACTGACATTATTACTTGTATGTCAAGACCAAGAATTCAACTAGTTTAACATGATCTTAAGCATTTGCATTAATTGAGTTTCTGTCATTGGGGTTTTACGTTGTTACACACAAAACCACGTAGAAAAGGCCCTTTTTCAAATAATCAAAACGTGATTAGGGGGTTTTAAGACGTGTTTTTCCGCTATAAAAAGTTTTTCGACATGTTTTGTTTCATTCCAAGGGCATCCTCGTATACTGAAAAATAAGAGTAATCTGCAGTCAAGATCTCGCGCGGCCCGTGTGGCGGCGGGCTTGCTTTCCACATTGATTGGAATTCAGCGTTTCAAGAGCGAGGGCGAATGACTTTTATTTGTTTTCTATCTCGATTTCCCGAAGTCGTCCGAAACGCTGAGCCCACGTATGCGTGGCTCGTGCATTAGGGTGCATAGTAGAAGGGGGTGTTCTCGAGAACTCCCGTCCTCAGTCTGGCATCACAGGTGGGGGCTACCATCGAACATTCGAGAAGGCCCTTTACGCGCATTTGCGCTACGCATTAGGATTGATTGCCATCGAACATTCGAGAAGGCTTTGAGAAAGAACAAATGACAAACACTGGACACACATACTAACACACTCAACACATCTCACTCACTCACTCATTCGGCACCTGCCTCTTACAATAGTTTCTAAGTTCGGTGACAGTCTAGCAGCAAACTCTGATTCCTATTTCCGTTTGCTCAATCAATGTGTCGAAATAATATCGGTATTCACTTTGATTTCCGGTAATACATCAGTATTGATATTTCGGTATTATATCGGTTTCGATAAAACTTTACAAACATAAGATCGATACCAAAATTATGTCAGTATCAAGTCTCTGTACAGTCATTTTTATACTAAAAAAAGATTACAACTTGAAGTCTCATTAACAACTCTGTCTAATTCATGTTTGTTACAATAAAAAAGTGTATGAACCCGTATTACCGTTTTATTAGACTTCAAATTTCGATGCACACGAGCAAGTTTTATAACGCGTTGACGCCCAAATGTCAATTTTTATGCCAACTCGTGTGCACTTCCCCAAATAATTCAATGCTCGAAACTCCATTGGAAGCTGTATCACGAATATGTATGTGATAAATCTGTATCAAAACATTTCATATGTAAAGAGTCTAAATTAATAAAGTACGATTTACAACCTTTTTATCAATTAATATTAATATTACTCGTTTGCATATGAAATTTAATATTAACTAGAAAAATAAGAATAGGCTTAAAACAAGCATTTACCTTTAACAACAATAATAATACGGTTTGTTAGTTTTTGCAATTATTTATAAGTTTATCTATCGATATTCTTTCTTTTCTGAAATTTCTTCACAATTTTTAACGTGTTCGCCATCACAAGTGCTGTCAGGCAAATTGGGCCCAACGTCGCATATCCGTGACGGTGATAGAATTTCAATTTCCGACGAGTAAATGAAATTTTATCTACTTACATTGGAGATGCTTCTGCGTGGTGTAAAGAATGATAGGCTATGCCGAGTCTGGCATTGCCTTTTCCTTATTTATTTTAACTCTTTTCATATTCGATGTTGTACTACCTGCCTTAACACTATTGAGGCAATATGTTTATACACAGACAAATGTTTTAAAAGAAACTGTCGTAATAAAAATATTCCAAGTATGTTTTCATTTTCATTGTCCCTTTACTGCTTTAAAAATTTGACTATCACAATTCGAGCGCGTTGCTTATATATGTGTCGTCTGGTCTGCAGTAAAAAGAGATCTACAAATTTACATATCAGCGACACACTTGTGCAACGTACAAGTCGATGCAATCGTCTTCTTCGCACATATTGATAATATGAAGTCTTGATAAAGAGATACGCAAAATGTTCAATTTATTATGCCCTAACGTCTCGTTACAAAAATTCCAGAAAAAAGAATTGAGAAACGCAAAAACTTTGAGGCTTCGTTGCATCCTTTTAAAGAAATTTCTGCTCGACAAAATAATCGCTTAATATAGGTACACTCCATTTTACTTTACATGTATACAGAGTATTATTAAGATCAGACTTTTGCGTGAGCTGAATCTTCTGGTAAAGTAGCCTACACTCGTATATAAACTCGTATCTTTACACTGTATTTAATAATAAAAATAAAAAATAAGATAAAATCAAATAATACATCCTAGCAGGTTCTAACTGATAGTACACTTCGATTATATAGATATGAAAATACAGTTCCACATTTATGTATACATTTCGAATTTTGAAAGTCACAGTATACAACCTAGCTTCACCCTAGTCATACGAACAAGTGAACAGAAGATTGCTTGACTTTTATTATCTAAATATTGTAATTACCGAATTCATATCATTCCGGACAGTTTCAGACGAATGGAATCGTATTGTACAATGCGCTGAGCACTATCAATGTTGGGGTGTAATGCGACGTTAAACGAACAGAAATGCCGATCCTTCGGTTTTCCTACGGCTTGCAATGGCTTACCTTTTAAAGATGATTGCGGAATACCTTTTCGAAAAGCAGGTCGTTTCGATATTCCTTCGAGAAGCGTGATTTTAGGCACAGGGTGTGGAAGAAGAGGTCTTTCTGAGCAAACCGATATTGGTTTAGACGTGGATTATGATTATTTTAAGGATAACAGGGGCTCGCAGATCAAATTCAATTTGTACTCATAAACCCAACACACTTTAGGGATTTAAATATCATATATACTCTTAAGGGGTAATGCTCTGTTTTATGTATTTCTGAAGTAATTGAATTATATAAATTAGCTTTAAATCGTAAGACTGGTACTTATGGAATTCAAGAATATACTTGCAAGTACTTTGAGGATTCATACAGTAGTACTTAAAACTCAAAAGATTATTTAAATTATACAGTAATTTTACTCGAATTCCCTAGTATAAACAGAAAATTAATTTTTCATCAAAATATCTCTAAATCAAAGGTTGATTGTGCTTGAAAATTTGGCCTACATTTCTCAAGTTGTTTACAGAGAATTTACAAAGAATTTATTGAATATATAAACACATTTAAGGTTCTAATAAGTGCAAATTACTTGCAATTGATTCTGTCGCAGAGACATAGGAACTCTTATGTGAATCAAGTTCTCGGTAAAAAATTATGAACTCTGGTTTAATTGTACTTTTAAATCTCCGCTGATAGTTCAAACTGCACTACATAAAGAACTTAACCTTTAAGAAAAACGATGAACTACTTACAACTCTGTGATTAGTATCCTTAAAACGAGTTTTCAGTATTATTACTGTATGAAAGTAATATTAGGAAGTACTTCTAATAACTCTTGTGACATTTTTGATCATGAGTGAGCCTTTATATAGTCTTTCTGATTTAGACCATAACTGATCATGAATGATCCTTTTTGTAATACTAACACTATTTCATAAAATTTATTTTTAATTTTTTAATTTTTTAATCTTTTTAAATTAAAATTTTTTTTTAACTTGGAGGAAATCTTCAAAAGATCCCACACCGCCCTGGAGGTTTGGCGAGGTTATGCGGGATTTCTACCCGCTAAATCCTCCATGGTGACCTGTCTCTGCATGTTGAGGGAGCACTGGGAACTCTGGAAGAACACTTCCAGTACTGCCCCCACGCCGCGCCTCATTAGTGGCTCGATCTCGGGGGGTCTACATGACCCCCTGGTATTGCCATAGTTCTTTATTACGTCGTACAGCCATAATACGATGGCATTTCGACTGGGGAGAAGCTGTGCAATGCCGAATCGGGCCCCACGGCAGCTTCCCTTAGATCTTTCGCTACAGCAGTGAGCTCCGTCCGAGTGACCGCTGTACGGAGCACTGCGCCGAAAAGTGTGCACGTTGCGCTTCGGTAAACTGATATTCGGACATACATCTTTCGGTGCAACCTTGTCATTCTCCGGATCGTCTTTTTCTATCAGTGTTACACAACGACATATTTGGAAATTTTGCAACTATTATAAATAAAAATATAATTTATGGTGATTGATGTGTCAAATTAAAATTCTAAATTTTGCTATTATTTTTGTTTAAAAAAACTTGACTAAGAAAATATTATATTAAAATAAATATTTGCCCTAGTCTTCGAATCGCCAGAAGAGGGAGAGTGGTATCAACAAAGGTTATGAACTGTCAACGCTGAGGTATATTTATATTGGTGTTCGATGCGGAACACCGTTTATTTAAATAATACAAATTAGAAATAATAATCTAGAGAGAAGGTTGTGACTGTTCCTTCGCCCGATTTTTTGAGCCTGGCCTCGTCTATGGTGGTCCGGCTTATCGGGGATGGTCAGGGTCTTCACCTGCGAACAATTGTGGACTGTATTAAATTAAGAAAGTAAATATTATTATTCTCAGGTCCGAATCGTCGGCTTATTGCACGGCGTTAAGCCGTGTCGCGACGATTTCTTGCGGCGGCAATTAATCCTGTTAAGAGATTAGTGTTGAGCATCGCAATGCCTCAACACATATAGATCCGACGCGTCGGTGTGTTTAGACCACGTCTTGGTAAACACCAAGGATCTACTCTCTCATGTGTGTATTCGACTTGTCTAATACATAGACGATTCTATCGTAATACACACAACGTCTTCTTTCCGTTCGTTTCCCTTGCGTGTGTGTTGTAAGTACACACGCAATGCGTAGTCCCATATAGGCCAGGTACATGGACCTGCAGAAACTGCAGAGCGCCTCCAGTATAACATTCGCAGAGCGGCTGGTGCTACTCTGCAAGGTTTCTACAGTATGGGTGCATGCCCCGCCGGGGCTACACTGCGACAGGCGTAGCTCAGTAGCATCTTAGCCATTGCAGTTTAGAAGAAACGAGCGTAGCTCAATCGTGCACAGATTGAGCGTATTCTATGGCTTTTACAAGATTCCCGTGCGTGAACGGGCGTCCCCTGATTCACTTGAATGCAACGAGAATAGGAAGTAGTATCCTCCCCTAGAATACACCTGCTGATGGTAGGCAGGTTTTAAAGAAAGACGTACCCTATTCTGTGGACGTGCATCCCCTTAATGCTTCACAGGGTCGGACAGCAGGGATACACGTGACAGCGATAGGTGATTACTGCCGTCTTTGTCGAGCTCCGAAAGTCGGAGATCATCGACTGTTCTTTCCTCTTTTCCAGAGGAATTCAGGTGTGATATTTGTCGGTGAACCAGATGCAACTCATGTTTGTTCACCGACATCACGGAGCTACAGGATGCAAAATGCTTGAATCTAGAATTGGAGAAAGCCACGTCCAATTCTAGAGTCTCCCGTACGTATGTCCGATGTACGTAACCACGAAAATCGTAACGTTCACGTACCTTAATTCACGACAAACTTTTACTCCGTGATTATTTCCGTTTGAGAGACTAAATATACTTTTCTGCGCGAGGCGAAATTTCGAAACGGAATGCTACTTCGTTTGCGTGCACTCGGTATTTAATACCACGCAGACGAAGTATGTCTTTCTCTCTCACTCGCATATATAAACGCCCTTTCTCAAAACGTTAGTTAAAATTTCAAATTTGACGAGCCACGGACGTTAGGGACTCGTTAAACATCTTTTTTCTGTCTTGCGACTCGGTTTCCTCGAGCAACAAAAGCCAAGGCCGCGTCGATGTTTACCGAATCTGCCGTTAAACATTACTCGATTACCGTTGCGTTTAATTATGTACAACTCAGAGGTCGCGAATCCAGGGGCGTCGCTATGCGCGATATCGCCCGAACCTCTTTCCGAATTGTACTTTTTTTTAACAATTTTAAATAAAAATACAATTTTGGATAGTTAGACATCAAATTATAATTCATAGTAATTTAATTCAGAATGGAAAATTCTGAAAGTCGGCACTCGTACACAGAGTTCGTCGCGCGAACGGGCTAGTAGTGGTTGCTATGGGGAAACCGTGGGTTGAGATTCCTCCCACGTAACTCCACTTTGCCACATTTCAGGTGGCAGCAATAGGCGCCCACGTCGCCTAGTGCTATCACCTCTCCACGATGAGAAGCGCGCCTTCTCGCGCTCCCGCTCGGCGGCCTCCTTTTGTCTCCTCGGCCTCCAGGCTCCCTCGCTATCCAGCATCGCTTCCACGACCACTGGGAGCGGAAGATCTCTTCCTCGCCACAGTGCTGGCACTGCACCGTCGATTCCCGCCCAATGCGGTCAAGATACTTGCAGAAGCATCCATATTCGACGAGCACCTGTGTTAACACCTTGAGCGCCACGTTAGCTATCGGTGGCTGACACTAGACTTTCCGTTTAGGCCGCGTCAACCATCGCTGGCTGACAGCGTGTAACATGAGAACTATAAAATTTACACATCTTATCTAGCCGGCTAAACGCTAAAGAAAACAAAACAGACTTGGCGCGTAACGTGTTGAATGAATGCCTATAGGAACCACGTTACAAACGTAAACTATCTTCTACTGCGAGAAGAAACATTGGCCTTACAGTATCAGCGCTTCTACGTGGCGCGCGTGGCCTAACGGGGACACCCTTAAAAATCAGCGTGGCGCTCAACGTGTTAACCGGTAGGTGAGTCTACCCCACGCTCTACCCATCCATCGGTGCAGGACGGGCAGAACGGCAGGAACAACACGCCGGACAGAGTCAGACGGCTCTGACAGTTGTCGGCGCCATTCGGACTCGACGTGCCACACCGCGCGACATTTTGGGGAAGCGAGCTGCGCGGCCTGCACAGACGGGTCCATCCCCGCCTGACGGAGGTAAGCGGCATAGGCATAAACTGTCGCCGCCTCTCCCGCCAGAATCTCCAATGCCTGGAGACCCGCCAGCATCATCGCCGCCCGGTATGAGACCGTGCGATAACCCCGCACTTTCCTGATGGCCATCGATCTTTCCACGCGACTTAATGATGCACGGCTTCGCCGGCTGACCATCAAGTCGCGCATGGCCATATCGGAGCCCCATATAGCGCCATCGAGCGCACGACTACAGCACACTGGCGGCGAATCCCATCCTGGGGACCCCCCAGATTCGGGCGGAGTTGGCTCAGCGTTGCCGCGGCTCTCCACCCGAGGGACCAGAGTAACAGGATGGTCCTCGAAACACCTTTTTCTGTATCTGCGATCTGTTTGACGCGTTGGCCGCGCTAATATTGCTGTAAGGTGCAACGGGCACGCAGCAGCCAGCGATCCAGCAATTTATTTGCCGTTCTTAATCATAATTACACAGGCTTGCGTGCGAGTGCGTAATAGGAGCAACGAGGCAGCAGCGTTATCTTGGCTTCGCGGTCTATCGCATTGTCGATTGCTCGTGGCTGTCCGTCTTCATCAGCGGTGTTTCTTGGAAAAAGAGGCACGCGATAGCGCGCGCACACGCACGCACGCATTCAAATATATACACATACAGCAAACTGTGAGCAGCGCGCATTGCCGGAAACGTACGCGAGCATGCGTGAAAAATAGCCATCGCTTCGGGTCTAATCAACGAGCCCATTCGAAACGGTCAACGCACAATGAACTGCGCTGGACGAACGAAAACTCAGTGCTTCGTCGTGATTGAGAAACGAGAGCCTGTAATTAATAGAACCCAGAAAACTTTTAACGAGAAAATGTCTCCCTTGCTTCGACCTCAACAGAGGAATAACGTAGCATTACTAGCACAGTTTTGTTTCTTGACGTTTTTCGACTTTGAAGTCTGATTCCATGCTCTCTCATGAGATAAAAAAATAAATAAATGAGAAACAGGGTTCCTGACTTTCTAAAATTTCATAAAGGTTCGTAAGTATATCGCAAAAATCAGTTGTAGTGGGTATTTCGAGCCGATTGTTGCTGTACAGTGAAATGTTTCGACGGGTTATATTAACGATCTAATCGGCCTAATGAAAGCTTTAACTATATCGTATTGAGTTCACAAGAACGAAAAAGTGGATTATTTTCGAGAACGAGTGGTGAATACATCCGATATAATGTATGCTATTTGTAATGATATAAGAATGCCTGTTACTAGTCGAGGCCGGATAATAAAAAATGCATCGCCTTTGAATGAGTTTCATACATTTTATGTAAACAGATCATATTTTCCGATGAGATAAAATTTCATTTCACTGTGATTATTCATATTGGACTAATCTTCTTATAAAAATCAAGTATTTTTTTTTTTAATCTTTTGATTGTACGGAAGGTATTCTGTGTCTTTTCACGAAACAAAACAGTTGAACAAAATGAATTTATGAGCGGTGGAGCATTGTCTTTGGAACAGGATTTAATAATGCAATTTGATAGCAAAGAATGGAATAATGAGATAATGGAAATGAAAATAGGTGAATCAGTTTATACATACAAATGAAATAACACGAAAACAGTTTTCTTATTTACGTTTTAGTATAAATAAATAAATTATTGTTTAACATATTTCTGCATCTATCTTCACGTAATGATCTTCCTTTTAATCAGGCTTCGAAAGCTGTTCGAAATTTGACTAAGAAAATTTTATATTAAAATAAATAATTTTCCCAGTCTTCAAATAGCCGGGAGAGGGAGAGTGTATCGATAACTGTTAAGAATTGTCAACGCTGAGCTCTATTTTATATTGGTGTTCCAGCACCGAACACCGTTTATTTTTATAGTTTCTCCGCCCGATATAATGGCCTGGCCTGGTTGGCGCACAACGGTCCGGCAGATCGGGTTGGTCAGGGTCTTCACCTGTGAACAATTGTGGACTGTATTAGATTTGCAATGTAAATATTTATTATTTTCAGGTCCGAATCGTCGGCTTATTGCACGGCGTTCAGCCGTGTCGCGACGATTTTTTGCGACGGTAGTTAATCCTGTTAAGAGATTAAGTGTTGAGCATCGCAATGCTTCAACACATATAGATCCGACGTGTCTATGTGTTTTGACCACGTCTCGGTAAACACCGAGGATCTACTCTCTTATGTGTTTATTCGACTCGCCTATGTAATCGACAATTTTATCGCAATACACACAACACCTTCTTCCGCTCGTTCCCCTTGCGTGTGCGTTGTAAGGGCACACGCAATGCGGAGTCCCATGGTGGCTGGTTGCATGGACCTGCAGAACTGCAAAGCGCCTCCAGTATTACATTCGCAGAGCGGCTGGGGCTACACTGCGATGTTTCTACATTATTGGTGCATGCACCGCCGGGCCTACACTGCGATAGGCGTAGCTCAAATAGCATCTTAGCTATTGCAGTTTGGAAGGAACGACCGTAGCTCAATCGTGCACGGATCGAGCGTATTCTAGGGCTTTCTCAAGACCCCCGTGCGTGAAAGGGCGTCCCCGATTCACATGGTGCACGGGAACAGCACCAATATCCTCCACTAGAATACACCTGCTGTTGGTAGGCAGGTTTTTAAGAAAGAGCGTACCCTATTCTGTGGGCGTGTGTCCCCTTAATGCTTCACGAATTTGGACAGCAGGGATACACCGGACAGCAATAGGTGATTTTGACAGCCTTGATCGAGCTCCGAAAGTCGGAGATCGTCGACTGTTCTCTCCTCTTGTCCAGAGGAATTCAGGTGCTTGTGTCGGTGGACCATAAGAAACTTATGGGTGTCCACCGATGTCACGGAGCTGCGGAATGCGAAACGCACGAATCTTATGATTAATGCCAACCGCGTCCAATTATAAATTCTTCCGCCTGTTCGGTCGATGCACGAGATCACGACAATCGTAAATGACACGTACCTTTCGACCGGACAAACTTCATTCCGTGACCGTTCCGTGTGATTTCAAAATTTCTTTTCGCGACGGCTCCACGCAATACACACTTCGAAAATTAATAACAGAATCTCTCTTCGTCCGCGAGCACGGGGTATTAAATACATCACGGACGAAGTTTCTTTCTCTTTCACTCTCATGCGTAAACGCCTTTTCTCGTTTCGTTACTTGCAATTTGAATTAATCGAACAACAGGCGTTAGTCTCAACAAATATCATTTTTGGACCTTGCGGTTCGATGCCCTCGCGCTGGTAGTCAAGGCCAAGGCGATGTTTACCGAAATCCGCCGGTTGAAGTTACCCGATTATTTTTATTTTTAATAACGATAGAATTAGAGGTCGCGAATCCAGAGGCGTCGCTATGTGCGATATCGCCCGAACCTTGTTTCGGAACGCACTTTTTTAAACACAGGCTCAGTTGTATTATATAGAGTATAACAAAATCAGGATAACTTTATAAAACTGTTTTTCACTATTTACAAACTCATTTTACATATGATTTCTTTTGATCTGTATGAACGTGGTCACAAAACCTTCGTTAACCATTAACGTGAAATTATTAAGTTAATCTCTGAAATTCGTATGCATGCAGCTGCAAATTAAATGTTTCATCAACGAAACGCTAATTGTTAACCCATTAAAGATAAACGATGCATTAATACATGGTTCTTTTTGCAACTTTTTTTAGTCAGTTTACGCCACTGAATTTTGATTTTTAATATTGCTCCAACATTTGCTTAATAATTTCGTATAATTACAAATATTAAAAATCAAAATTCAGCGGTATTCACCGGTTTTCGTCCTATTGCTAATATAACAAAAAAAAAGCCAGAAACAAAAAACGATAAAGCACTCGAAAATGTTACAGTGTTGAATGACAAGACGAAAAGACAAAATGGTTGTATCATTTTGTTACAGTCCAAAACGTGGATTTACCAGTAAATTCGTGATATCTTTCTTCATAATTCGAGTATCAAGATTAAACTTTTCTAAAACTTTGCAAAACGCTTTCTAATGACAGATATCGTATATAAAAAAAATTTCAGCCCAATCGGAACATTACATCACAAGTTACAGCTAAAAAGGTAAGTGGATGTAACATTTTGTTACACACTATACTACATAACCTTGTTTTTTTTTAATTCAATAGTTAAAAGTAACAAAACTACATTTTTCCCCTCACGTTATAGAAACTTTAATTCTTCATTCTTTTCGTTTATCACCATATCTGGAATTAAACTTTAAAATTATTAGAACACTGAATATAAAATGATGGTGTTATAATTGATTTAAAACCAAAGTTATTTTACAGAGTTTATTTAGTATAAATGTGAGATACAGTATAAATTATATGTATATGAAATTCGGAAACAAACTATAGGACATTCACTTTTGCTGCTCTGCTAAAACTTTATTGCGACTGACCAAAAATCCAACCATCGCAGGGAAACAAAAACAATCTAACGGCCGTTACTGCTCTGCTGGTTTTTTCCAGTGCAGCCTGGAAAAAACCAGTAAAACGAACAACTGCATCCAAGGCCACTCAGAAAACAAGACACTATATATTTTCTTACAAATGGATTCATAATAGGATGAACAAAACTAAAGTTGATTAACTAAGCTCTGACTTATTTCAATCGATAAATCTCAATTGAATTTAATCTATTATATTACACAAATTTATTTCTGTATACAATCATTTCCTAAAACAGATTTTTCATCTGTCGTTTGCTAATAATGTCTTATAACCTGGCTGTTAATCAGTGCCGAATTTTTTGTTATGTTTCAGTTTGAATTTGTTAAACAAATTCGTTTAAACATTGATGTTTACTTTTAATTGAACCTATGCATATTTATAGCGTTAACTTAAATCTTCTTCACGAAAAAAATGTTACATTAAAACAGTAACCTGTAAGCTGTGTTTTATCGTATAATACTTTACACCTGCCAATGATTCTAGTTTATAAACTGATTTGCTTTTCCAGTTAATAACAAATGTTTTTATAGAGTCATACTTTGTAAATATTTAGAAAAGGGGGGTCTCATCGATTTCGACGATTTTTGATTATGTAGTAGAAGAAAATATTTTGAACAACTTTTTCCTATACGTATAACCGCCGCTCGGCCTTAGTTTTTGAGATTATTGCAAAAAGCTATTTCTACTACTGCAATGAATATTGTCTAAAGCTATGCGACTGTGGTAGCGTGTGGAAGCGTTGTTCGCCGGTTGTTTATGGTTTCTATGCATACATCGAAGCGACCGGCAATGGACGCGTGAAACGGGTGTGTTTAAAAACTCGATTTGAGTAGCCGCCCACCGCTAGACGGCCGGAATAAGAAAGCCTAACCCAAACCTTACGTAAACTTAACTATTTGCGTTCAGTAACGAGATCAATGCAAAACTATATTTAGCTTGACACATTATATATTATTCGTCGTTGGTCGCTATACCGTTATTTATTAGAAACAAGAGATAAGAGACGACCGTGCGCTGACGCATACAGATTCACAGACGCGTACATATAGATAGAATTCATTGTAGTAGCAACAATTGTTTTGAGGAAAAATTTCGAAAACTAAGCCAGAGCGGCGGCTATATGTATAGGAAAAAGTTGTTCAAAATGTTGATTTCTATGACATACTTACCGATTGTCAAAATCAATGAGATGCACCATTTTCAGCAAATTTACCGATTCTATTATTAATGTAGTTTGACCCAGCAGGCAACTTAATTTTATGTATTCTTTTTTTTGTGAATACTGTAGAATCTCATTAACTCGTACCTCTTTAATTCAAAAACCGTAATGAAATGAAATTTTTCTTCTTCCTGTTCCTGTCAACTGTGGAACTCTTCAAAAACAAATGTACTAATTACTTTAACTCAAATTACTTTGCACATGTTTAGGTATATTGTTTATATCCATTACCCGATATACACTTGTATATTACTCATTACTTGTACCAGTACAAGTCGCGACTTACGTCTTCAAGTCAAACTTTTATAGCTGTTATTTTTATAATTCGAAGTTGTATCTATCTTTTGACTATTTAACAAAAGGCAAATAAAATTATGCATGTACTATGTACGTCGAAAAATAATTCATTTCCGAAAATTGAAATTTCAAAAATAATTAACCTTCATGCAAAGCCTTTGTTGGTCGTATTTTTATATTTTAAACCTCTTGTTGAAAAATAACACTGTGGAACAAATTTAAACTTTTTTTCTGTTTTGCAATATGTATTGGGTGATAGTTGTAGGGTTAAGCTACCCAAACAAGAATCCGGAAGTAGAATTGCTCTATCACCCTCAGTTTTCAAAAAACACGAATTTTTGTAAAAAACGTAGATCTTCAGCAAAAACGAGGTATTGCGTCGGAACTAAAAATGTTAGACAGGTCTAACTCGGCTGAAAAGATAGAGGAGAGATTCCTGAATATGTCAGTGTGAATAGTTATAATTTTTTAAGCTTTTACTTAGCTATAAATAACAGTCAAAGTTTAAAAAAGCGCCGAAATTCGTAATTTTCTGATATTTTTTCCGATATTTTCTCATATTTACGAATAGTTAGATGTCTAGCATAAAAATACTACACAGCATCGGATTCTGTAGACTTTTCTGGAGTAGAAACCATTCAACAGAAATGGTAAAGCGACTTCAAAGTCGAACAATTCGAGGAAAGATTCGTCGGCAACGCAGACACGACATTTTGCCGCCATGCGGCCCATCGCTCGCTTGTCTCCCGAGCCGCTGCTGCAGCAGTGCCGTAGCTACGCGTGAGCAGTCGTCACACCGATCACATAGTACACTAGTTCAATAACTTTCTGGGCGTAATGTTAAATTTTTTCTAACATTCTAATAAATTCTAATAAATATTAATACCATCATACACCAAATATGCCAAACATAACAATGAAATAGTTACAACTATATGACGTATTTCAGAATATTTAATACAAGTGGATAATTGATCCATTTACGTTCACCAATTCATCGAAACTGCAAAATAACATTTTTTGAAATAATCGGACGTGAATGTGAAAATCTGTAAAATCCACTTAAATTCAATTATACTTTTGTCTGGCAAATTTTGTTGTACACTACTTCTTTATTCATTATATTTGGTAGTTAAACCGAAGCACAGAATAAAGCACAATGTGTACTGTTTAACTGATTTATTTAATTAACATAAATATAATCTATTTAAGGGGCCATTCTACTGTGACGGATTGAAAAAATTGAATTTTTTTTTTGCATTTTCTTAAACTTTAACATGTTAAAAACTTGTTCCCAAAGGCATTTAACAGAATTCGAAAAATTAACGATGTTATGTGCCTTCACACGAAGCGCCGTTCTGCCGCGCGCAGCTATCTGAGCGGTGGGCTTATCCCGGCAAGCCCGGAATTCTATTATAGATTTGAATCCTTACGATAATATGATAGTGAAGAAGCTTGAATGTGTTCTACACGTGAAAAAAAGGTTTGAAAGTTGATTGAGAAGTGTGAAGAAAAAGAATAAAGGTATAGGAGGAAAAGGCTCCAGGAAGCTAGCTGATATCAACAATTTGACCACATATTGTGGATTAGCTATTTTACGAAATACCAATTCGGTTGAAAATATGAAGAACTCTGTATGGGAATCGTAATTGGCCCAATAACCAAAACTTTCGCTGATAATCGTGATAACATCCGCAAAAGGCACGTAGCGATAAAAAGCCAATAGGCGTCGAAAGAGGCTCGGACAGCTCGTAGAACTGCAGCATCAACACTATAGGAATTCTAGGAAGAGAAGGAAGGTGTACTGTACGGTCCTGGAATAGCTAATTAGCTTATAAGTATGATCAAAACTTTCTATATACACCTAAACAGTACTTGAAACTTTAAACGCGTTTTTCTCAAAACCACATTTTTCGAAATGGCTGCCACGATAGCTCCATAACGGATTGACCGATTCACTTCCCGCTTGGCAGATATGTTCATTAGATGTGTCATTCTCGTCCCTACCAGAATTGCTTCGTTTGGAATTTTTTTCGAATTTTGGGAATGTAAAACATTCCGAATTTTTTACCAAAATTTAAAAATTTTTCTTTAGACCTGCGCCATTTTTTTCTGTTCAGTATTTTCAAACCATTCTGGTACCGACGATAGCCACGTTCATACAGATTAAGAATCTTGTTTATTTTCTGTTTTCAAATCACTACAACAGCTGGAATCATGGCAGCCATAGAAGGCTGTTTGTTTTACGACGTCATAAAAAACGTTCTGCAATTTTACACACATATGCTCGCCTGGATCGCAAAAATTTTTAAATAAACTCAAGATTATAATAAACAAATATCCTAAGTCGCAAAATGATATGATGTATAGTTTACCCACAAAAAATTCCCAAAAATCGTCTTGATTTCGGGCCGTCACAGTAGAATGACCCCTTAAACAAGTTGTTGGAAATTCGTATCCTAACGAATAAACAAAAATCAATCGCCTCGAAGAAATATTTATGTAAGGTCGAGCTATCGGCTGAGAAGGTTCCGGGAACGGGTCAAGTGGTTTTCCTTACCACGCTGTGCGTAAGAATTAGAGGACCCTAACGAACTGTGTCCTTTAGCCTTTTTCTATTCATTCGAGTCTTGCCTCTCGCTGTGTAGAGATCAGGTTCAGAAAGCGATATACCTTCCCTTATAAATAAAGTTTAGTAAATTCTTAAGTGAACAGTTATCATTATTTTATTCCTTTCAATCCATAATCTCCAATAGTGGCCATTCGAGAAAAATCCAGCAAATTTTATATAGCATACGTGACAATATGTAAATATACAATAAATATAACCTTGACGTTTGATAATTCAGGTTATTATTATTTTTTCCTATACGCTGCTATATTTTCCTATGAATCGGATGATTGTCACTGCATACAGTATCGGTGAGGTATCGCGTAGCATTGGTTGAGCCGCCTAGACCAGGGGTCGGCAACCTGCGGCTCGCGAGCCACATGCGGCTCTTTGTTTGTGAAGCTGATTATGTGAGGCTCATTAGCTCCATACGTAAATATTGTTTATTTTATCAGAAAAAAACATTTAAAACTGATTCTGAATCGATTAACGAGGATTAGGCACCGATTCTATCTCTCAGCCACTTGTACTCGCTTTTCACCACACCCCTCCCCCATGACGCGCGTCGTCACTGTCGTCAGTAAATGTTTAATAGTTTCAATTTTTTACTTAAATAATAAGTAATTATCTAATAATGCCATATACAGGGTGTTAATCTACCTCTGGGCCGCAATGAAATGGGGGGTTCTAAACGGTAAAATAAGACGAAAATCAAGAGTGACGAAATTTCGTTAAACGCTTCGTTAATTAATTATTAGCAGTTAAAGATTGCCCCAAATCAGCCAATCCGCTGCAGCGCCGTCCGTTGGGCTCGCCGCGCACAGGCGAACCCAGGACCGTATCAACATGTGTTACAACGCTTACCTCGTGGGGCGCAGGAAATCTTGTTTGTCACTCAAGAGACGGACGACACAAAATCAAAACTTCGGTCACCTTCCAAAAAGTATTCAATGATCGTTGAATAGCATTAAACCTACTTACTCGCAAAATCCACAAGAGCATGTCAGAACTCGCCCATTGGGATTTCCGAGTAAAGAGGGTCAATGATCTCTTAAAGCAGATAGTACACTGCCCAAAAGTGAAGCACCCACACTTATTTAAATCGCGATTGTCCCGTCCGCGAATATTTATTGAATAATACATTCGCATCTCGATTATCCCGTCCGCAGTGTCCACAAAAAGGTACACAACACACGTGCACGAATCAGTCACAATTTACACCGCCACTATAATGTATTCTTTTCTCTCTTCTTTTGCACTCCCACAACCACACCACACACGCGACACAAAATACACTCACAACTATATTTTATGTAAAATTAAATTTAAAAAAATGTTATTTAAAAGAAATTTAACTGTAATGAAGTTC
The DNA here is from genome assembly GCA_033822845.1 of Tetrapedia diversipes. Lineage (NCBI taxonomy): Eukaryota > Metazoa > Arthropoda > Insecta > Hymenoptera > Apidae > Tetrapedia > Tetrapedia diversipes. Next base: position 18,845 of record JAOPTO010001277.1, read on the forward strand.
AATCTAAAGAAGCGTTTTTAAAGAAGTCGAAAAATAATTCCGCTACTAAACAACAGCAGAACCAAATGACGACTGACGAATACGCGGGAAGAAGGATTTCTCTGCGATTGCGTTGGAGGACTGATATTCTTTTGTCATCGACCGCGTTCGATCGCCACCAGAGATCAGTCGTTAACGAAACATTGTGTTGACGTGCGGTTTATTTTCTCGTCGTGTGATTTTATCGCTGAGTTCATTACGAGTGCGTGATACATGTGGATAGATAAATTTGAGAAATGCTTTCTTAGTTTTTCTTTTACTGTGTTTGAATTTGAATAATAGAAATATTACGAAGCAAACATTAACCGAAAAAACAGCTTTCTCTTTCTGAATTTCTCTTTCATTTGGTTCTGCTATTGTTCAGTAGGGGAATTATTTTTCGACTTCATTAAAAAAGCTTTTTTAGATTGTTTCTAGTTATAGTTAATTTCTTTTAAATAACTTTTTTTTAAATTTAATTGTACTTAAAATATAGTTGTGAGTGTATTTTGTGTCGCGTGTGTGGTGTGGTTGTGGGAGTGCAAAAGAAGAGAGAAAAGAATACATTATAGTGGGGGTGTAAATTGTGACTGATTCGTGCACGTGTGTTGTGTAGCTTTTTGTGGACACTGCGGACGGGATAATCGAGATGCGAATGTATTATTCAATAAATATTCGCGGACGGGACAATCGCGATTTAAATAAGTGTGGGTGCTTCACTTTTGGGCAGTGTACTATCTGCTTTAAGAGATCATTGACCCTCTTTACTCGGAAATCCCAATGGGCGAGTTCTGACATGCTCTTGTGGATTTTGCGAGTAAGTAGGTTTAATGCTATTCAACGATCATTGAATACTTTTTGGAAGGTGACTGAAGTTTTGATTTTGTGTCGTCCGTCTCTTGAGTGACAAACAAGATTTCCTGCGCCCTACGAGGTAAGCATTGTAACACATGTTGATACGGTCCTGGGTTCGCCTGTGCGCGGCGAGCCCAACGGCCGGCGCTGCAGCAGGATTGGCTAATTTGGGCAATCTTTAACTGCTAATAATTAATTAACGAAGCGTTTAACGACATTTCGTCACTCTTGATTTTCGTCTTATTTTACCGGCTAGAACCCCCCATTTCATTGTGGCCCAGAGGTAGATTAACACCCTGTATATATCTTATATTTTATTTTTAAATTCCAACAGCCTATTTTTAAATTTCTTATAATTATTCTTATGTATTACAAAATATATTCGTTTACTTATATAGCTAATTCATAAAATTTGATTTAAGAATATAATTATATTTTAAAAAACTAAAATTTAGAAATGAATATAAATCAATAAGAAGACAGACGAAATACTAAGATTTTAAGAAATTATTGAATTAAATAATTTAACCTAATTTACTAAATGAAATTAAATAAACAAAAATTTAACAAAGTAAATTTAAACTAAAATATTGTTAGTATTTATATAATTGATAAATATCTATTTAAAAAAATATTCGTAAAATCAAATTCTAATGCAGTTAGCTATCGTAATTAAATATAATACTGCAAGAAAAAAAATAATATTTATAAACATTTTTTTAAATATTTCATGATTTTTTAAATATTAAATTATGTAAGATCAAAAATAATGATTAAAAGCTCTAAATTCAATAATAAATAATGAAATTCAAATAATTTATAGAAAAGGATTTTTTAATCCAATTTCTTGGTGACCAATTTTAAATGTTATCCTCTCTATTAACGATAGCCCTAAAACAGCTTCACAAACTGAAAATATTGGACATACTAAAAAAAATCATTCATTAATTTTAATATAATTTATTAAAAGAAAAAATTATTATAACACATCTAAAATTGCAATCCAATTAATATTATGAAAAACCGTTTTCCTAAAGTTAATAATATAAAAAATATTAAAAAAGTAAAAATTACATTTGAAATTCTAATGAATTTACACTAAATAGTTTAATAGAACAATAATTTTGTAAATTATAATTATGATAATTCTTTTTAGTCAGAGTCTCAAAAAAATATTTATATTACATCTATATTGGGAATGGGGTTTAATATTGCTAAATGAAATGAACTCTTATTTGTGAAATAATACTTAGATATTTATTGATACTTTTATATAGCACGAGGAAGGGCAATTTTGACCGCACCTAGCGAGTTTTGTTACAAGACTAGCAGAACGCAGTGGTCAAAATTCTTACAACCCCGTCCGGGTCCTTCAGCCCCATTGTTCTGTTTCTCGATGTTTTCGAACTTTCTGAAATGCAAGATGTGGCTTAGCTTCTTGGAAGAAGCCCTTGAGAAAGTACGTTAAGAGAAAGCTGGTTTATTGTTAATTTTTGCTTCGTAGTATTTCTGTATTCAATTTCCAACAATCTATAATCCCCAAAATTATTGTTTTATTAAATTGTTTTCTGAAATTTCATACTAATAATAAAAACAATAATTTTTATGAATTTTTCTTGCACTTCATTATTAATAATCTTAATTACTACTGTATTATTAAATCATTATAGGTATATATTACCACCTATCCCCCTCCATAGTGGTTAATTGCTAAATCACTCAATATTAACATATTAGTTCATTAATTTCTTAAAATCTTAATATTATTCCGCACCTCTTCACCGTACTTCTTATTCTAACCCTCTTCTGCAACCACCCTCATCTTGACCTCGTAAATATTTACGTACCAAGTCCTCTGATCGCATTTACGTGTGGGATCTACAGTGATTTCTAAATGTGGTTAATGCTACCATGTTTGTTGCAACAGTGCGTGTAACGTTGAAGTAAAAGAATCGTTTTACTTCGCCGCTATTGTGGTATGATTCTTTACGAAGTTAAATGTTTCCAACCGAATCGAGTGATTTATTTTGGTTACGTGTCAGATATGTCGTATACAGATCCGCTTAAAAGTCTCGGTCTCTAAAAATATGTTCAAAAAAATACAATTCAACAATGTGAATTGACTAGCAAAAGTTATGAACGAAGCATTACGTTTTGCTTAATATAAATCCTTAACAGATTTAGTTTGTCGAATCCCCTCGCCTTTTCGGCATTATCATAGATGACCAATTATTCCACTATTGCCTTGTTTTCATATACATGGTACATACATTTAACATTAGAAACTGAAGCATTTGCCGAAGCTGTTAAATCGAAAATAGCTTTAGACGAGAGTTAAATAATTTAGAAGGAAATATAATTCGATGTAATTCGTTTCTTGCAATCGAACGAGTACAAAACATACGAAGGTTGTTTCTTTTTCTTTCTTTCTTTCTTTCTTTTTTCTTTTTTTTCTTTTTTTGATAAAAGTAATCAATCTTTGAAGGACCAATCGATTCAGCAATACTGCACGAGTATTGTTCTACAATGTATATTTTGACACTAGCACTACCAGAGAAATCAAAATAACCAATTGGTGATCATTCATAGCAGCCTTATAGATTCACTGTGGTAAAGCTTGCAAAATTTTCTATAATTTTCTGCAGAAGGTATAAATAAAAATTTATTTCCTATATATTCAACATCTTTTCATGTAATTTTTAATTTAATCTCTTTCATGCAAACAAGAATACTATAATCGTCGGTAGTTTTAGTGTTAATATTCCATTACATTGTAATTTATTATTGTAATTTAATTGTTCTAAAATATTTCTTGTAGTGATGATTTCTCCGTATAGATAGTTTAACGTTTATTTACCGATAGTGACGAGTTGATTTTATATTCTGATGAGCTAATGTTGTGCTTCAGAACAATAGAATTTTGCTGATTAAATTTGGGCAAATATTTTCATAGGACAATCCAATATATGTTTTACAATCCGCGACAATACTATATGACGCTACATAAAACCATATAAATCGTTGATATATAGGAAAGAATTTTCCTTACCTTTGTACAAATGTGTTGTTACTGTGTGCTTTAGGGGGACATCTTTTCATGCACCGTTGTTAATTGCAGTGACTGAAAAAAGTATTCTAACATTATATAACTAGAAAATTCACCTAATTCTAACATTCTGATCTCAATGAAAATTTATGCGTATATGAAGCATAATTGTTCCTATATGGTACAACTTTTTTTTGGCGAGGGTAGTGTCTTTTAAAAGGTTGAAATCATCCCCCAAAGCTTCAATACTGTTCGTACCTTGAGCGTGCTTGTTCCTGGAAATTTTTTTATGACAGGGTTACAGAGCACTAAAAATTAAACATGTTGTACTTAAACGGTTTTGCTTTATCACGCACCATTACAAAGTTGTGATGAAAAGACGAGAGAAAGCAGTGACATTTGAGCGTGTTCATTCTACCTCCTTAAACTGATATTCCCGTAAACAAAAAATTAATCCATACATATACTGCACTCTACACGCACACAAAGTTTCAATAAGAAAAATAACATTTTATTTTTATTTGATTTAACTGTATATTTCTAAGAATTCGAAATTCCACGAAAATATCGTTGATTGATCGTGACAAAACTATAAAACACATGAACGTTTAAAATTTATTTTTATGATCTATTAGTAATGTGTATTGCCTTCTGTTTCTTATGACTTCAACGATTCTTCGCGGAATAGATTTGTTCAGTTTTTTTTTTAAAAGATATTTTGTTTTATATTTTGTCACATTTCTTCAACACATACTTTTAACTGTTGTACACTATTAAACTGCTTTGCTTTTGAGTAAACTTCTCTAGAAAGTATACCCCAACAGTTTTCTTTAGCATTTTAATTAGTATACCTTGCCTTTCCTTTCAAAATAAGCTTGTATTGCTTTCGCAATATTCACGATTAAGTTGTCTTATTGGAAAATGATTGTTTTATTTTAAATGTTTCGCTTTTCTCGCAATGTTGTACATTTTGGTGTACTTTCTTGTTTCTTTTGTGAACAATTCTTACTACTTTTAAATAATTATAAATAACGCGGCTACTTCCTACTAATGTCATCCAAATTGTTCTTATAATAACCTCTACAGGTTTTATCCTTAAAATTTTTCATTGTTAATTTCAGTATCATTTAATATTTCTTCTCGTAGCATTTTAAACATACAAAAGGCATAACGCACGCTGTTACTGCATAATCAATATTAATAGTATCACGCAACTTTCTTGCATCGTACTATAAACACTGTCTATTTAACAGAGACACACAGTCTTGTAGTTTCGTCGCGGCTAATGGAACGTATTTTCATATATAGCTTTGAACTTCCTACAAATATTTTCTATGACGTTGCGTTAAAGATAGTCCCGTTGAAGTAAGGAATAACATATCATATAAGCAGAAATAGAATTTCCTTCCCACAACTTAGATTTGTATAGTTTTTATATAATAGTGTCTTCTAGTATTGTCACGGAGTGTACTTACAGTGAGTCAGAGCCAAAATCGTACACCACACATACGAAGTATGTTTCACCTAGTATAAGAATTTAGGGATGGTTTGAAGTAGTAGCGCAGGAAACGCATCACAGCTAATAAAACTGTATATTGTTAAAGAGTTTACATAAAATATTTTAGAATGATATTTATATTATTTGTTAGTATTTTGTCGGATAACGAGGTCTTTGTTTAACTGCATACAACCGTTTTGACAACAATTTGACAAGTGTTTCTTTGAATTCGAGTGTAATCTGATTTCATTCATCTATTGCAGATTTGTTTTAGGTCATTTATATCTGAAATAGTGTTTTTGAATTCTAATGTTCAAATCGTTCCAAATATTTTCTATCGCATTAAGATCAGATGATTCTGGAGAGATTTCAACGACTTTCGGACATTTCGTGTCAGTTACACGTTCGCGATCTGTGAAGAATGTTCTCTGGCTCGTTATTGGCATAAAATTTAAAACAATTCGAAAAATCCCAATTTTTTCTCACCATTTTATAAACTATTCTTTAAAATATTCAAATAAGCATAATTAAATGTACAATTTCAGGCTATTATCAATCCACTTCTATGTTTGATTGTGAAAATTAAATTTTTTATTTGAAATCTTTTATTCGGCTGACAACGTACGGTAAGTGTTCCCATCGGAATGAAAAGTATTAAATTCACCTTCGTTGATAAATATTACTTAATTTTCCAGAAATTAAAATCTTTAATTAAATATTAGTTGGCGAAATCCAATCTCCTTTGTTTATTCCTTTTACTCAGAAATGGCTTGTTTCGTGGTGTGCAACCATGAAAATCTTTTCGTTAAACTCTTCTTACCGTCTCAGGATGAACACATCTTTGTAGATTTACTTCTTTGCTCGATCGTAACACAACATATACTACCAAGCCCAGACAGAATGCAATATTCTTCTGCGATAAGATTTTCATTCGTTTTTGAGGATTCGCTATGCAGAAAGACTGCTGTACGATTTTAGCTGGTATATCTTTTACACTATTTCATAATGACTTTTTTTTTTTTTTTTTTCTGCATTTAAAAATGCTCGTTGGCCGTGATGTTACCACACAGTAAACATAGATATAATTACAATATATGTTAGTGAGACGTTTTCTTTTTTTTCTCCCTCTAGCCGTTTTAACAAGGTGATACAATACAGGCTTCATGTGCTTACGTGGCGTACGATTTTGTCTGTGACTGACTGTATGTATAACGGTATAATTACATAAATATATCCTACTGTATTCTAATAATAATAAAGAAGTCATACATAAGAATATCAATCAGAGAATATCCTAGCTGATTACAAGACTGGATATTTATGCAAATTATGTTCTTATAAAATTAATTAAATAGCATTGACCCACGCATTGTGCAATTTTTTTAAATGTTGTTCTCTATCAAAAAGATAGTAATACACCCCCGATTTGATTCATTTTAATGTTAAAATTCAGCCCGAAAAAGAAACCCATTTATCGAAAATTCATTAAACTGCATATCTATCAGAAGAAAAGAAGATTGTTTTAAAAACGATACGACATTTTTTCATACTTAGTCTTTAATTTTTTACCTAGAGCCATTAGTTGACCGCAAAAAGCTATGCAGCAATTTAATCAGAAGCGAATGCTCTCTAAAAGCGTAGAAACCTAAACATCCAATATCGGTTAAGGTCACGATTTAGTATTCGGGCGAACAAAACTATCGGCGGTTTCAATTGTGATGTTCCGGTTCAGAAATTCCAACGAGTTTCACATGCAAATGCGATAAGGCACAGCGTAAATATTTAAGAGTCACTGTGGATGCTTCAACCGTTGAACTTTTTGTCTTCGTCGTTCGATTTCGCCCTATACACACACATCTTAACCCTTAATCCATTAACGACCGACGATGCGTTACAGGGACATTTCATTAGCAACTTTCTCAATCGTTTTATATTACCAAATTTTATTTTTTAACAATGTGGTTAGAAGAGAAGTTTCCAGGAATTTCTTCAATAATTTTGTGTACAATCACAGTGTTAAAAAATGAAATCGAGCAATATAAATTGAATGAACAATAGTATAAATGAGAAATGTTGTACATATTAAGGAAACGTTGACCTTTTAAGGAGACAGAAAAGGGAGTACATGAAATTTATTAAAACTGAATCAACAAACAATCGAAAAAGATTTTTTTGTATATCCGATTCCACAGAACTTTCGGAGAATTGGACAGAACATTTCTTAGAGCTATTTTAAAGAAATAGCTACATTGATACTATAATGGGCACACTGTTACCTTTGGATTACAAACGTCACGTTAGAATCTATCAAATTCGACATCATTTTTTATATTTCTGGAATGTGCAAAGGATTCTGGAAAAATTCAGTGGAATACTTCCAGGAGTGATAAAAAAAAATTGGAACAAATTCAAACAAATTCAAGAAGTCGTATCTGTTATTTTTCGATGCGCCAATAAAAATCATTGCCTTGGTTATCGAAGGCCCAGTGTGTGTCAATATAGTATTAAGTCGGTAAACTTGAACGAAAGCAAAAATTAACAGGTGGTCAACGTCGAAGCTTTTTCGCTTATGAAGTTTTGACTATCAAATAAAATGTACTTGGGCGTGTGATGTAGAGGATAAATGTAACAATAATGTAGCACCTGTTCTTTAGCATGTCCCTAATAAAAACTCGAGCCATTTCCTACGCAGAATCTGTCCTTATCTTTCGTCTTTGTTCAATGATCATATTCGAGAGTATGTTTTTTCTGCTTCTGAACCGAATTCTCGTCATCTTAATACGACCTTTACATTGAAAGCGTTAGGATAATTATGTTTGCGGTTCATATCTTCATAAAGTTTTATAATAATTTTTGTAGTACATGTATGTACGCGAAAATTTTATAACAAATCAAATAAGATTCACATACGTATAGAAGAAACATAAGTGAAGTTAGTGTTTTCGTATAGAAACGTGTACTAATCAGTTAATGACAATGATAATGTATAAGTAAACTTGTACGACGTTTAAATAATAATTGTCGAAGAAATCTGAAGTTATTCAAATCGTGCATTCTAATATAATAAATTTAAGTAGCGCTAATAAAATGACAGCTTTTCTGTAACTAAATTTAAAAAATATGAACGATATGAACAAGCAACGAAACTCTACAAAAATTCTGATCTAAGTATCCTTTTATCTGTACATTTTAAAAACTGCCGTATAGTAAAAATGGCAGTATTCGAATATAATTATTTTCTGTTGGTAATAAATGTTTAAAAATCAACATTCGATAATATAATAATCCTTGCACTATTGAGAGCAGGGAACTCGATGCTGGAATCATTTTTGACTCTTATCGATATTTCACAAAGTATATGAAAATCGCTCGAGCTCAATACCCCCTCATCGACGTAATGTTACTAATAAGTCGGTTTTAGATTAGTATCCGATTTTTGATAAATGTTTCATAAAAAATAGTAACCCTCCTAAATTAAATAAATTATGACAAAACTGGTATTGATTGTACATTTATATATTATTAGATGTATTACTATCAAATTTTATCAAGATTCATAATCAATATTACTAAATATATATGATGACCGTAGTACCATGGGTGTTTCGTGATGGTTTTCCGTTGTTGTCTGTCGTCTTCTCTAAATTGGACAACAAGTCATTGCTCGTTTATTGGTAACACAGTTTGTTTTGTCGGTAAAACGTGAACGATATAAAAAAAAATATATATATAAATCAAATATATAATATATAAACAATCAAAATGAAGTTTAAAATAAAGTAAACGTTTTATAGAATTGAAGAACCGATCTTCTTTCCTTAGAGCATTAGATGAAAGTGATTCGCATTGTTCGTTGTGTGATGTCGATGGGTAAAGATCAAAATACAGGATGATTAAATAATTCTCCCTTATTAAATACAAAAATGATATATATTTATTTATTTAAAGATTATCGATGATTAAAAAGTATTTGATACACGTGATTGAATTGTTTGTTAACGCCCTTTCTTGTTTTCTCCCTTTCCCTCTCATTCTGTACGTCATCTAACATACAATTCTCTCTAACGACTGAGCCTTCGCTGGTCATTTCAAATATTTCTCCTTATACCACATTCGCCACCGGGGGGTTCGTCTTTCCTTTCATACCAACTATTTAAAAAATCATTCCCTAATTCTACATACAATTAAATCACATTCTTTCCACTACGCATTCATACGAGATAACCATTTCATATTCACGCTAAACGCTGTCAATCGTAACCTCACATTTGCTCGATTTAAAAACAACCTCACATTGTGTCCAGTGTTGCTGGGTTAAAATCTTGGCTTCAAGCCAAACTGTACAAAATAAGGTTCAGAAAAGAAGTCAGATTTAGGCAGAATATATACTGTCTATCAAATGGAAATAATCAAGTTCGATCTTTCTTTTTATTGTTGGTACCTCATTTAATGACTAAAATGGATCAGACAAATATTTCTATAGAGTAATAAGTGTACCCAGAAATGTACTTTTTCTTGTAGTACATACACAATCTACATTTAAATTAATTATATAAGTAGGCGTGTTATTTGTATTAAAACTTCTTTAATGCAATATAAGTTTATTTAGTCTTATTGATAGTTATATTATATCCACCTTTTTGGCATATCTAAAGCTTGTAATTTTTATTATAGATCTGAATCCTTTTAATAATATATTTATAATAATATTTAAAACTAAATTTGTATTAAAATAAATGCAGTAATTAAAATTAAATCAATAATAGACTGTTTATTTGAAAATGATTAATTCCATGTGACTGGCTTGTCGATGGTATTCTACTTCAATGTTTCCTGAGACCTTCTCGTGATTCGTCAAATTACTCAGTCAGTTTTGGTATGATTACCCGGTGACATAACTTGTAGAATGCTTGAGTACTGTATTAAAAATTTGTAATAAAAAATTGCTCATACCAGCATACGATAAATTTTACATCCTTTTACTGTAATTTTCATAGAACACCAGATATTTATTAGTTACTGATATTGATGATGCCTGTTAACTAAAATTTTTGTTCCTTTCCTTTTTTCCTCTTCATTTGTGCTCTCTCTATCATACAATGATATTCGACACCGATTATGAATATAATTGGCTCAAGTGTGAGTACACCCAGCGGTGCGTCACATGTAGTTTCTTACAATTAGTCACGAAATCGGAACGGCAATTGTAACAAGTGTAATACCTTGAAATTCTTTCTTGTTCTTCTGATGTGTCCCACAGTTGTACGGCTAATTTTATTGGAATGCCTTTTTAGTCGTTGCGTTATTAAAAAAAAAAAAAAAAAGTATTATTTTATTAGTTTCCACAAATTTATTTTTGTTTCGAAGTAATTTAGATCGAAAGTTAAAACAATTTTGTACAAATATAAGGAACTCATGATAGATAATTTATAGTCATTTAATGATACGGTGATTCTCAAGCTTCTTTATACATTATTATGTAACATGTTTCTGTTTCAAAACATACGGTCAGATCTTTTGTCTTAGAGAGGTGGTACACTCGAGCATTTACGAAGTTAAAGTTATACCCAAGTCAACTGACACGTTTGTTTTAAAGAAAAAAAAATTAGATTTTTATTTAAGGCTTTAGGTAAATACGAGCACTCATCTAAGTTCGATTATTCATTAATTAATATTTGATTTCTTGATAATCTTTTATTTTTAGTACTGGTTCAATTCGCATTAAGATACTGCTAATTACCTTCTCTTTATCCTCTTTCATTACTTGTATATTTTATTTGAACATTTATTCACGATTCGATAGTAATTGTGCTATCGATATTACAATCTGCTATTACATTTTTCTTCATATTCCTCATCATAAATGTTTAACATTATTAAAGTATTTTACTATGATGATACAGTGCAACAGGTGTTTCAGTTATACTTTAATTTGAGAAATGTAAGAAATATCCCGATACTTGAAGTCCCGCGGCAGGAATGCGAGAAATGTGGAAGGGATACGCCTATTCTCACGTACACATTCAATTCTAGTTCGCTATTCGTCGCGGTAGTTACAGCCCCACATGTGTGGGCTGACTAACAAAGAGGTCAACGCGATAGAAAGGGATAATGAGAGAGAAAAACACGCGGCAGGCAGAGCCCCCATTGGCGTAGATGTAACATATTGCTATTATACAATAGTTATATCTGATACAGGCCAACTATATTCTTGCTACGTTTTTTAACAGTACGCTAGGAAAGCATTGGTTATATAATTACCAGTAGAATTATTATATGCGGTAATAACAATGCCAAATTTTAATACCTTTGGAACATTGTTCCGTTGGGAAACATGGCTTAATAGTTATTTTGTAGAAAATGACTAGAGTTAAGTCGGATTATGTTAAACAAAATATTTGATTCCATTGAGGTAAATTAATTATATTTCAAA
>JAOPTO010001278.1:0-76543 GCA_033822845.1 Tetrapedia diversipes
CGGTCGCGCGTCGTGCCATTCAACTGTTCAGCCGTGTACCCGAACTGGCGCAAAATGTATACTTTTCATGACATATATTTCAGTGCAACGAAAGGAATTGTGAAATAATAAACAATCTTTAGATACAAATAGTAATTTTAAGACGTCTAGGGTTTAATCATAATCAAAGGAATGATATTCGATGTGGAATAATTCCAATTGCTTATTCTAATAATAATACGCGGCATTTTATGCACAAATTCCATACTACGAGTCTGACTCGTGGCATTTGTTTATGACATAAATTCTTTACCACGAGTGAGACTCGTGGTTTTCGCTTATAGCACAAATTCTTTACCACGAATCAAACTCGTGGTTATAGGCCAAAGGGTTAAAATACCTTTCCTGCCCAATGGTGATTTGAAAGTAGCAACATTATACTCTAAGGAACATTAAAACAATCAACGACAACTCGGAATAATTTCACCTAATAATAGTAAACAATTTGGCGTTCAACAAGGAATATTTGGGGCGCTACATTCTTTTTGCTTTTTAACTGAAGAAAGATGCTTCTGAAGCCAAAGAAATGGTTTGTTCCGTGTGGCTGTTGTGCAGAGAAGGAAAAGTAATCGGAAGGGGAGTTTTCTTCCGGAGCCTGCTAGTGGACTAATCAGTAAGACTTACCTAGCAGGTCCCTGCCTTAGACACAGGGATAGGAAAAGACCCGTCAGAACTCGTATGTATAGAAACCGAGGCAGACTCGAGTACTTATGAGAAAGGACGTCGGTTAATTCCTCCTAGTGGCGAGGGAAGGAAGGTTGCTACATTCTGTTTTCGTTAATGTTGCTGTGACGTATAAAACATTAAGCAGAGTGGTTTCAAAGATCGGACAGGCAGGTCCAGGACAGGTAAGAAATTTTAAGAAAATTTTTGAAAAAGGTTTGAAAAAGCTAAACAAGGGCTTGTTTTGCAATCAGGTGTTACCCAGCAATGCTTATCGCAATGTTTACTTCAGTTAGGAAAAATTCAAAAGTTAGGAAGGTAGGTTACACACGAAAGGGCACCAAATTAATTTGCATACCTAATATTAAAATAAAGAAGTCTTTTTTAATTTAACAACAATTTTCAACCATACTATCTACTATCTATCAACTATCTAATAACCAGTCTAGTTACACAAATTGAGCCAATGTAACAGAAGAAAGATAAACGAAGAATGAAAATTTTCAAACCTCGATCTCAAAATAATCGAGTGCATGAGATGTCGACAAACCAATTTTTGGCTCGCTCACAACGTTTGGCATCGTTAAATTGACCTCTCGCGAGGATCAAGAGAGACTGGTGTTTGTACACGGTTAATCTGCCCGATATGGCGATACGACCCATTCTATTTAGCCCGAGGTATCGCATCTAACTCGTTAGAGTATGAAGGAAAACGCCGCATATTACACGGAACGACGCTCGTAAACACGGGCGTGCATATTACACGCGTGTTCGTAAACTGGTTTAATGTGGCCAGTCTTCAACCAGCTTCAACCAGCTTCATTACATCAAAGAAACTCATTAAAGCTGCGAAGCTGTTGAACAGAGACAGCATCCTGGCACAGATACTCTCTACGGTTCGGGTGTTTGACCTGCGGCAGTTCGTTGCCACCATAAATCGTGCCTAAGGTATTTTCCATTTTGCGAAAGTTTTACCCAGATCTGAATAATGTCCGTTGACATGTGGCAACCAGACCTGGGTTAACTTCAAATACGACGTAACAAAATACTATTCTCGAGAATTCTTTTCTTATTTTCCTTTTCTTTCTATACGCCTTTTTTTCTACCAGTAATTTACAATCTCCTTAAATAAGTTTCCTCCAGAATTTCGTCAAAGTCCGATCATCCCTTTGTCTGTATTTCGTGACTGAGTAGACACAAACCCTTTAGTGCATACTTTCATTTTCTCTCCCACTCTTCCTAATACGACGTTTCTCTAGTTGCACCTCCTTCTAATCTATCTCTATCCCATTTCTTTTCTACCCTTTTTTAGAGATCGATAATTATCGTATGTATTATAAAAACCAGCTCTGGTTTATTGTCGCGGGGTCTGGACCTGACCATCCCGTATCCTCTGGGTCAGAGTTTAAACCACCTTCTACCAGCAATTTCCCTCCACTTTACAATTGCACACTTTCCATTTCCACTTCCTATTTTCCAAACTCTTAGAAGGCGCTCGGCCTTCGCTCACGGGCAGAAACAAAAAGAAGCAAAAGAAACGAAGACACATACTAGTAATTCACAAATCGCGTCACCCAGGAAGCAAGAGCCGAGGTGATCGTCAAGGAAGGGGCACGATCGCAAGATCCGGGACAATACGTCACTTTAGAAATTAAGAAACATTATTGCGGTCGATAGCACCCTTCTAAATACTTTACCGACCGCTAGTGATTCAATATACGCACTCCCGACTAGCTTATTTTGGCACGGATGCATCGCTAATGACTTTGTTATTAAATGATATTTTCTTCGCGTAATTAATAGTTTAACCCTTTTAGTGACAGCGGGCCGATAAATCGGCCAATTCGCAGAAACCGAAAATTTATACCCAAACCGCTTACTGACAAATTTGCTGTGGGCGTAACGAAATATTTTCAACGGGGTCCTATCCTCACTATTGGTTGCAGGGGAAAAAAGTCCCAACATTCGGAATTTTGTTCCTTATAAAGCTATTCGTATAAGCGCGCATATCAAATCGACCCGTGGCATTCTTCGCACGTCCTCCGTAAAATGTCTGGCACTAAAAGGGTTAATATTTCTTTACAGTATATATCTGATATCGCTCAGAAACGTGTCACCTTCGTATAAAGGAACGTTATAAAATTTACAAACAAAGCATGCAAAAAGCCGATTAATAAGCTCCCAGTTGTCCTCTGGAGCTCGAAAACAGTTCTGCAAAATTTTAGTGAATAACACGCCGTTGCGCTGCGCGCGACTCGACAGGTCTTTTAAACAGTGTTCGTTGAAACGACAAAGATTTTAAACGTTCGGACTTTAAGACTGGGAACACGTTTCCTGCCTTGTTTCAGGAATTTTTAATTAGTTTCCATGTGGATAGAGCAGAAGTTCGTCAAACGAGTACACTTTTATTAGCATACCATCGAATTTTTGATATCACCAACGGTTTACACGAAAAGTAGAATTTGCATCAGCAGTAGAACATTTAACGTATACGTACGTACTAACCAAGATCCTAATTTCTTTTGTAATGCTGACTCGCGGTTAAGAGTAAGGAGAACAGACGAATTTTAACAACGGTAACATTCTAAGGATGTTACCAAAGGAATTGAAGCAGTGAAATATATTACTATAATGATGCACTCGTTAAAAGCTTCTCAGACTAAGAAGTTTCATGACCAATGTTACGTCCAAGTCACCGTAATTTTTTTGCATAATTTAATGGGATCATAAATCCAACTTTACACTCACTTCACTTCTAAACGTGTTTAGCGTGAAATTAATCACAACTAACCAGGTTGAAAATAACATGATTAACACGTTGAATGCCACGCCAATTTTACAGAGTTTGCTCGTGGCGCCACGATGAATTTTCTGTTATACGATACATAAACTGTTGAAATATTACCTACAACAAATAAGTGTAACTACTTTTAGATATTTGTTTACTGTATTAATTTCTTCACGCCATTGCATTAACGATGGTAATAATGAAAAACTGATAGGTATTGATATTATAAGAAAGGTTATAAATGAGAAAAGGAAAAGAGAGAAGAGTGAATAAAATGATAAATATACGTGTATTTAATAAAACTAAAACGGCACAAACGAACACAAAATAACAAACTACGCTTATGCTTCGCAAACTACGCCTATGCTTCGTAAACTACATAGTTCTTTGCTCTACGCTGGCTACTTAGCTTCTCACTTCACCGTCTAATACTTTCTGCCCCGCGCTCGCATTTTCCCCGTCATATATTCTTCCAAACACTCGTTTCCTTTCATTCTAATTGTCAACCTTTCTCACTCTACGCATTCGGTCACGACTACCCAGAATTTCTCAGTCGCACTGTTTTCTCAAGTGCTCATCTTTCACGCCTTAGAAACATTCGAGCTCAAACATTCTGCGTTCACACGACAATCGCCCAACTCAAGTACTCTTCCGACTTTTCCAGCCTCGCATCCGCTCGATCACATTCCTACAATATTTTTCTAAATTATGTATTTCTATCAATCTGAGCGCGCCGGTCACCGGTGACCCCCGTGGCATTCAACGTGTTAATAGAAATGTTATATGTGTTATAATACGTGGTTTTGAAAACTTCGCGAATTTTTTCATCTTATTTCATGATTCTTGCTTCTATCATGTTTTCTGACTGGGTTCGATGTTTTGCAAACTTGTGTTGCGTGTGATTCGTTAAAAGCATTGCCTATGGGTGGTTGAAGCCGTGTTCTTATTGATGGCGAAATTATAGGTATGTTTTTCAAAGAATGGTAATACGACGCGGAAGAATTGTTGTGAAAGTTCAGAGCGTTTTTTTCTTTAAATATCGCCAGCAGACCCTTTCTGCTATTGGAAACTTATCGAAATGATTCGACTTGGCACGGTTAGGATTTTTTACCCATCGGCGTACAAAAATACATGCTTAGGTTCGCTGAGTTTAGCAAACAAAGAAGTAAGAAAGATCAGTTTTTATTAGTTTATTAGTGGCTTTCTTTTGTTGTCTTTGTGAACATATTTCCTCGAATTAGTAAATATAGCGATCTCTGGTTACAGAAACTGAATCGCTACAATAAACGTTTATCACAAATTATATATCTTTCTGCATGCAATTTATTGTGACGCGAAATAGCTCTATATCTAGATCAAATATCGTTAAACTTTATTCAAATATATCTGAATGCAGAAAATAGTTTTTCGTTGCCATTGTATAATATGGAAGTTATTAATTTTATTACAACTCACTTTTCTATGAAATAGAACCATTTTTTAACAGCTTGACGACTCTAAAATTGGAGTCTTAAGCTTCGATCTTTTACCTCTGACCTTTAAATTTAGGTCCTTTCGTTCTTAATTATATATTTTGATAGCCCTGCATCGGAATTGGGTACTCCTATAATTAGTTACCCAGATTTGATTCCTTGAAATAGACCTCAGAATCCGTCACTGTATCATAAAAGTATCCTCTCGTCATCGAGAATCGTGTGAAGCAGCTTAATCTCTAGACGATAGCCTTTATCCACTGATTTATCCTCTGCTACCGAGAATATGACACAGCCTAATCGCCATACGACTTCCGTTATCTACTGAATCATTCCCCAATACTAATAACTTTTTGATCAGGACCACGTAGGATCCCCATTTCCTGTGTATAAAAACTCATGCTTCTAATAAACATCAGTCAGTCTGCTACCAAGAGTCAAGCGTTAAACTTCGTCTTCCTACCTTTGGTATTCTACATAATCTAAAGAAAGGAAATCTTATTCATCGATAATTATCTGGTGACAACCGCATACCATGTACATAACCTCCCAATTTACCTCCTCCCAACTTACCTTGTCGAATCTAAATATTGTTGTTCCGTCCTACATTTCCATTGGCATATTTATGACATGAGCGTGTCGGTACTGCTATTTTTGGGAATTAAGAAATTTTAGCCCTTTTGTCTTCTTTCTCCAATCCTCTTAACGTTTGTAGAGGAACAACAGTCTTAATTTTCGAGTCAATCGTGGTTTCTCAATAGCTAAGAGCGTGCCATAAATAAGGGACTTCCGAAAGGTACCCACATGTGAGAGGCACACGGGCCCGGAGGAAATTTCCCCTTCGTTGCCTAAATTTGGATAACCTTCCCGTTCCGAGTGGCTCACTCAACCCTCGTTCTCGAAACGCGTGCTAAGGGCACAAGAACGGGGGTTGGGGGCACTCAGGGCATACGTTGATTGGAGTCTTGATTTTTTGACTTCAATCGATTGGCGTATCGTTTTGAAGTGACCAGTCGAACACCTCCATATAAAACCGAGTCACTTCTTATTCGTAACATTTTAACGTATCACTCTTTCATCTTATTCGTACAAATTCTAACGTAACATTTTTTCGTACCATTACTTTGTACAATTCTTATTTCGTACATCTCTAACACAACGATTTCAACGCAACATCGTAACGCATCTAAACGTATCATTCTAACGCATCGATTCAAACGCAACGACATTCTAACGTAACGCATCTAACGTATCACATCTTTGCATCGTTCAATACATTTACAAAATCAAACGTATCGATTTTAACGTATCGGATTTCAACGTCAAACCTTCGTAACAGTCTACACGCGAATCGTAACGATGCATAATGCCGCGTCCACACTGCTGTTCGCGAATAGCTCGCCAGCAGTGTGGACACTTTCACGAACAGCGAGCAGCGAGCAGCGAACTCCTCAGCGAACAGCGAACAGTGTTCGCTCGGGAAGCGGTACATCAAAGAAACTGTTCGCGAGCTCGAAGCGTATCTGGACGCGTTTGTAACACAATATGTGGCAAAAGCTAATAGCGAACTGCCCATGAATTCAGAGCGAACAAGCTTGTAACTGTTCGCGAGCTCCAGTCTGGATATGCTGCGTTTTCCGTTGGCGAATAGCTCGCGAACTGCACGCAAGCAATTCGTGTGCTGCTCGCGAGCTGCTCGCGAACTG
The DNA here is from genome assembly GCA_033822845.1 of Tetrapedia diversipes. NCBI lineage: Eukaryota > Metazoa > Arthropoda > Insecta > Hymenoptera > Apidae > Tetrapedia > Tetrapedia diversipes. The sequence goes on from JAOPTO010001278.1 coordinate 6,669, forward strand.
TTCTCTTCTATGTGGACGCGGCATAACGTATTACAATTGAATCAGTCACCCAAAATTAATTTGGCGGGCGATAGAGCAGAATCGAGCCGGACAATTGCGCAAAATTTCTTATTTTAAGAAGTCAAGAATTCCAACTTTATTTGCATCAAGCCTAAATATTTGTAGGAATGCGATCGAGTGGATGCGAGTCTGGAAAGGTCGGAAGAGTACTTGAGTTGGGCGATTGTCGTGCGAACGCAGAATGTTTGGGCTCGAATGTTTCTAAGGCGTGAAAGATGAGAACTTGAGAAACAGTGCGACTGAGAAATTTTGGGTAGTTGTGACCGAATGCGTAGAGTGAGAAAGGTTGACAATTAGAATGAAAGGAAACGAGTGTTTGGAAGAATATATGACGGGGAAATGCGAGCGCGAGGCAGAAAGCTTTTGACTAACGTAGAAGAAAGGTTTTGATTGTGAACGTAGAAAGAGTGTTGAAGTTGCTAAGTTGTAAAGTCGTTTAAGTTGTTTTTATTAAATTGTTTTAAATATACTTTTATTAATATTTTAATCGCTTCACTTTTATTTTTCACACCTAAATTCCATTTTCCGTTCTACATTTTATAGAACTTTCCTATATATTCGGTTATCATTAAGTTGCCGCTCAAAGTGCATAAAGTAATAATTAAAAAATTTTAATTAAATTTCATTGTGCGCATTGAACAAACCTAGCTTTTTTACTCCTTAAAATTATATTTGTCATTGTGTACAAATGCTGTGCCAAAGTGTTATTGGTTATTTGTTCAGAATTTAATGGATATAGTAGCTTCATTTTTGTTCTAAATTAAAATATAGGGGTGAATTTTAATATGCAGCAGATTTTTGTAATTATGTAGAAATAGAGTCCTTAGCATCAATTTAAATGATCCTGAAATATGTTATAAAATACAACACTTTGAACAACTTTTCCTTATAGAGATGTGAGACACAACAATGGAGATATGAGATTACAAGATATGAACCGTTTATTTTGAAAGTGGTATAAGTCCATTTTCTCTTGTTTCGAGAAAAGTAAAGGTTAGCATATCTCTCAATAAAAAATAGTAGTCTTAATTTTTTGGCTCTAACCAATTGGCGTATCGTTTTGAGGTATGGAGGAGTAACTCGTCCACATAAAAATCGTGTCGCTTCGGCTCCGCGAACATAAAAATCTATAAGTCAAAATCGTACATCTTCGGTGCGGAGTCGCATATAGTATCATGCAATCTATACATAATTTAATCGTAACGCGCATCTATACGGAAAAATCTATACATCAATAAATAAATCTATACTTAAACATTCAATATAGTAACAGCACATCATTCGATCGCTCATCTATATAGTTCAATTGTAACACGCACCACGTAACTTACTAATTCTTGAATCAGTCGCCCAATATTAACCCTTTGCACTCGTATGTCTCAGCGTATGCGACATCACAAGTTTTACCGTGGAATTTTCATTTTTTTTAAATTATACTCACGAAATGTTACAGCTAAGTATGCTAATAACGTATTGGAAAAGTTTTGTTTTGATTGAATAAAAAAAATAAATTCCGAGTTAGCGATAATTCATGGTCATATTAAATTCGAGTGCAAAGTGTTAACCCTTTATGGGGCCGTATAATTTTCAGGTCATATGGTAATTTATTGACATTTTAACAAATAAGTTTAGTTTTTTACATAAAATGGCATATACATATTAATTCTATATTGTTCTATAACATAAAATTGTTTAAACTGGAAAATTTTTTTTCATTTGCACATATAGGATTATAATTGTTGATTTTCCGTACCATTAATTTTTTCATATTTAAAACAAAAATTCGGCCTATAGAGGGTTAATTTGGCGGGTGACAGTCGCAATCCAACATACAAACATTTTTTTTTCTGAAGCATTCGAGCCAGATAATTGCGCACAATTGTTCTAACAAAATTCGTCGCCACTGCGTCCTGCACTAAACTCAATAATTTCCGCGAACATCTGGTATCGTCATCGTTGCAAACGAACAGATAGCTACGAAATCCATCAAGAAACCACCAACCACTTTTCTCAGCACACTTTAAAGCTAGCCATCAGGATCTAAAGTATCGCTTGCTGTTCGACAACGCCGGTTTATCGCTATACGAACGCAACGAAAATGCAATCAGGCCGGCACGAACATCGAGGAAGGAAGTTTGCTTGAACGACTCCCATGGGGGACGTTAAATTTTCGCGTGGCTGGATCGCGGTACATTCAGCGAGGAAAATCGGTTGTCAACCGGTGGTGCGCGCCACTTGCCAGGCGGAAAAGCAGGACGCGACGACGCACGAAGTGCAGCGTCGGGAGAAGTAAGAGCAGGACACCGGAGAAAGACGAACGCTGGCAACATTTCTGTGTTAAATGGTTATATATAGTAGAGTTTCATGGCTTCTGACCAACTTTAACGCGCGCATATTTATTCCGTTCACGCGGCATAGCGATGCACCATAAGCGCGTGTTGAGCATCAACGATTAGAGGGCGCCGCATCGTCTACTCGAGATTTATCTGCAAATTTTGCCAGATACAACTTTTCACGAGCTTCCTTCGTACTCGAAAATTGTAGAAACTTAATGTTAGGAATAACAATTTCAGAATTTATTATAGGACAGATTTTTATATTTACACTGTTCTAAATGAGATTCCTTTTCTCTTAAGTTTTATTTTAATATCTTGCTTGTGGATAATAAGGATTCTTCTCAAAGTAAATGTTCAGTTTTTGTTGGAGAATTTTATTTAGTATAGGTTATTTAATAAACCTTTCAGGAGAGGCTTCTCAGATGTCCAATTAGTTTTGAGAAAATTTCTGTTGTAAGTTATAGACTCCGCTTCGTTATAATGGAAACCAGTGCTCGGAAAATTTGATGACCAGAAATGGTGTCAAAGTCCATCATAAACGGCCTCGAAATTGCCTATAAATGACATTTCTTCGTAAATTTCGTCTGTATTTTAGTTTCTTCTAGATGCACGTAAACAGTATAACTGATGCTGAAACGAAATTCATATCCCAATTGCCATAATAAATATTGAAATTTGAAAAGCTGATACAATTCATCATAAGTTTTGTTATGTTAAATGGAAAAATTATGAATAAATTAGCGTGTACATTAGTATGTGCAGAACATACGATATATGTGTATACCAATATAATATCAGGTGTGTGTAATAAATATGTATAATAAGTAAGGAAGAGTATACATTTAAAATGCACTATCGTAATCAGAAGATAAATTTTGTTTCTGTTTCCTTCAATTTTACATATTATTTACATGGATATGTCTAGAAAAATTCAAAGTATTACCAAAATTTATCATCTACAGCCACTTTCAGGGAACATTTATGATAGACTTCGACGCTGTTTTTCTGACGAATATTAAATTTTTCAAACGAACCTCATTTCAGTTATTAGGGAGCGAACTACTATAATTTCCAGTAAAAATTTTTTCAAAACTAATTCGACACCTGAAAAACCTCCCTCGTTAGGGCTGAAACAATCGTTTTTCCCTTTTTTTTTGTAGATTCCTTTCAGACAGCTTTTAAATTTGTGTTCAGAGATTATTCTTGCGAGAAAGGTACATACATACCTACATGTTCCTTTCCTTCTGCAAAGAAGAGAAATGGCACATAGGTGAGCCCGTAAACATAATTCGTGTTCAGAGGCAATTTTTACGTCGACTGGTAGCAAAATTTATCGCACGTTTTTCCTGGTACTTTTTCTTACCAAGATGATTACTCGCTTCTGTAGAATTTTTATTCGTTTCTGTGATTCTATAGAACATCAGAAAATTGTATTTTTAACCGATAAATATGATTTTCCATCGACTAGGTTGTTTAACCATTTTGTCAATAACAGAGATGACTTCTTCGTGATTTGAAGCAAGAAATATAGTGGAAACCCTTTTGAACGATTTTTCATTACTGAAACTTTTAAAATTACACAATAATTGAAATTTTTTCGTTTTTACTTTATTCTATTGTTCGCTTTTTTAAGTCAGAAAACCATCCAAAGAATTCGGAATATTAAAAAAAAAAAAGATCTGCGCGACTTCCTAATTTTCAGTTTTTAGATAACTGATACAGCAATAATTAATTTCAACAGACCGACGCACATGGATACATATGTACAATATTCGAGTTGGAATTCTGCAACTTGTTGCGTTTCGCACACGCGTCAAACCATGAGTGATGTAATCCATTTGCGAATCATCTATTAATACTACCTCCGAATATTATTTCGATTAATAGATTCCTTTGTTGTACGCTATTTAGATTTTGAAATACGATAATGTTCAACGCCATATTCGGAATAATAATCGCATGAACGATAAAAACCGAATATAATGATTACACTGATAATGTTCTCGTATAACTGTATTTCAATAGTTGTAATCTTTTTACTAAATTTAAACTAAATTCAAGAAATTTTGTAGACGTCAGTCAAACGTTATTTAAAAATTTGTTCAGATGAACGAAAAAATAGTAGCATACCATTTGAATGTTAACACCATAAGAAATTTTATAATTTTGAAATGCACTTCTATGTCGAATAAAGATTACTAAGAAAACAGTTATGTAAAAGTTGAAGCCAGCAGAACTTCTGTTCTCGCATTTCAAATAATAATTTGATATCGCTAAACTGATTTAAAGTCTAACCAGTTAAGTGTGGCGACCTGTTTACAAAGCACCCCCCAGTGTGTGTCGCGATAATCAGGCGATGACGGATATAGTTATAAATCCAACTCAAATTATTTATAATTTTCATTTGTTTTTATATTTCGTGTTGACCTTTAAACATTTTAAACATATTAAACTTTACGAATATAATTCTGTTTTCGCCAAAATTACAATTTAAATATCAAATTGTAACAAAATTTTACACATGACGGATATAGTCGTTATGACACAAAATTTTGTCATATCTCCGTGACGGATATAATCGTCAAACACACTAACTGGTTAAATAACTTTAATAAATTAAAGTAAATAACTTTTTTGATTTAAAGCGTTAAAATTAAATAGAAAATGATTCTACTGAAATTTAAAATAAAAATTATTATCTTAATCTGAGAACTCGATTAGAGTATACAGTGTTCGTGATAAAGTGTTACAAGCTGCTACCGACGAAACTATATACCGATTTGAAATCTTCACATATTAAATGGTTCAGAGGGACCAACATTTTAGAATATATGAAATTTTGGGGGTCAGTTTCTTAACATTTTTAAATGAAACTTCATAATATGCTACTATTTTACATTATTGGAGTAGTTATTATTAAACCTAATAACTTTTATTTAATCAATTTTTCCTATTTAGCATAATGAAAAAGTACTTTTGCTGAATATAACTTTAAATGCCTCGAAAAATCAAACAAGCGCTGTGCTTTTCAGGCAAAATGTGGCAAATAGATTTCGGGGATAATTAAATATCTCCTTTATTTCTAGAAACATGAAAAGATGTTATTTACAAACTTTTACGTCTTTGTTATATTGTTTATGTACAAAAGCATTTTTAATATATTAATAAATATGTTAATGAGTAGAGAGTTTTCAGAGATCTCAAGATTATTCTATTTTTTTTTTTTTTAAGGCTGTTGCGCAAGATTAAATCGATATTTATTTGCGCGTTTTATCTGTCAAATTAATCTTGGACAGTTGTTTCACATTAGATTTAGATATGACCGTTGCCAATATTCGAATCTTTCGACAATTAGTTTCGTACGTTGCTACATCTTCATCAATAATGATTAAATTACGGTTTTTTATGTGTTTATGAGAAATTGAAGTGTGCAGAAAGTTGCAGAATGCTCGCAATATACAAAAATGTACAAAATCTTGAAAGTGAAATACATATCATAATATTTAATAGATAAAACGAATCTTTGCTTAAATTTGAAGTTGCATAAAAATCTGTAGTTTAATAGTGCCTGTTATTCTCACGTTACTCGTTGATTATACCATTACAAAGTGTTTGTAAATCTAACCGTTCGGTAGTTAAAGATTCAACGCGTTCGGTTATCAAAACTCCACTTCGTTCGATATTAAAAGCTTTAATTCGCACAACATTCAACACTATTGCCTTTGCTATGGTACGTTCAATTACCACAAATCAAACAAGCTTCATCGTCAAGAGTACCAAGGGAAATGGTACAACTTTCCATATTCACCGATCCGTTGGTTAAGCACGTCCGTTTCATACGTTTCTCCCCAAAAAATTGTTACATCAATAAACGAAGGTCTGCGAATGCTACACAAAACAGTTATCTTTTACAATTCATTGCTTCGTAAGTTACTCATTGCAATCGTAGCATAATAATGTAGGTGTTGTATGCCAGGCTATCATACTCGCATCTACTTAAACAAGCCTGCTTATTGCAATAGTCATCCTCACAACAATCATCTCTTTCTAAATATTTGTAGGAGTGCGATCGAATGGAAAATCTGAAGAGTGCTTGAGTTGGACGATACGTGTTGTAATATTGTTCGATACATGTCGTGTACGCGTTTTCCACAGTCAGTGTTAGTGTCGTTAAACTCGTACGTCGCACGCCGAATGAACTTTGTGCGACTAATTATGTATAGGTGGACTGTATAATGATTATAATGCCGGTGTAGTGACTAGAAACACTTGATAATTTATTCTCAATACATTGCAAGTACTTTATATTAAATGTTGTATGGTATATGATGGTTATTGCAACTCGAAAGAATGATACGTTTTACATGAATGATCGACTAAAAAAAGGCTCTGTTTTTCGCCTGCCAAGTGCTAATATACAGGGTGTTCGGACAGCCCTGGGCTTAAATTGAAAGAGTAACTCCCTGAGACATTCTAAGACGAAAATCAAGAGTAACGATTTTGCGTTCGAGGCTTTGTTTACGAGTTATAACTAGTTAAAGATATCGTTTAATCCGGATCGTTCGACGCTTGAGCATCACTGTGGAACTCAGCGACGTTACGACCGAGTTGCCTCGGTTACCCGCTCTCAAGAGTCGAACGGTCCGGATTAAACGATATCTTTAACTAGTTATAACTCGTAAACAAAGCCTCAAACGCAAAATTGTTACTCTTGATTTTCGTCTTAGAATGTCTCAGGGAGTTACTCTTTCAATTTAAGCCCAGGGCTGTCCGAACACCCTGTATACATGCTCTTGGCTGGGCGGGCACCACTCCAAGGACAAGATGATTCGTCGGTCATCCTTGGAGTGGGAAGGTACAGCCCACACAAGAGGTTGTTTCGGAGTGTACCTGATAAAATCCTAGACCCCAGGGGGTCACCTGAAAGTCTCGTTATTTAAAAATACATTATCATGGCATGTAATAAAGTGTGATAGCCCAGCACTGAGGAACCGTCATTATCACAACTGTCGTTTAAATATCTGCGAACCTAACGATCAGGTAAATTTCGCCTACTAACGGTTCCCAATCATCACCTCAATAAAAAAGGGTTCGCAACGCGACAATACATTCGTGTGAACGTAGAATGTTCGGACTAGAGTGTTTCTGTGGCGCAATAGATGAGTGTTTGAGACAACGTTGCGATTAAAGAATTTTTGGTGAACGCGACCAAATGCATCGAGTGAAAAAGGTTAATAATTATTAGGTTGTTCGGAAGGTAATTTCGTTTTGTTTTTATGAAACTGAAAGACGATTTTCTTATAGCGAATAAATATCTTATTGAATTTTATATTGTCCATTTTGATCCAATACTTTTTGCCATATTTGTGGCAGTGACATGATTCCATGCTCATAAAATTTTTGTTCTTTGCTGGCAAAAAACTGATCCACGTGATTTTTGACCTCCTCATTTGAAGTAAAGGTTTTTCCGTCTAAAAAATTTTGTAGAGACCGGAGCAAGTAATAATCGGAAGGTGCTAGATCCAGAGAATATGTTGGGTGTGGCAGTACATCCCATCCAAGCTGTAAAAGCTTTTGCCGAATTAACAAACTTTGAAGTCTCGCATTATCTTGGTGAAACACTACACATTTTCTATTGAACAATTCTGGCCTTTTCTGTTTAAGTGAATCATTTAGTTTGTTCAGCTGATGACAGTACACTTCAGAATTGATCGTTGGGTTATCCAGTAGAAGCTCAAAAAAAATGATTCCCTTGAAATTCCACCAAACAGACAGCATCACTTTCTTTTGATGAATATCAGCTTTCGAAGCGCTTTGATTTGGTCTATCTTTTTTAGTCCATGATCTCTTGCGTTTAACATTATTGTAGACAACCCATTTCAAGCACGTGCTACAATGATTCTTCACTTTATATTTTATATTATTGTTGGTTTCTCGTATCATATACGTAGTATTTTTTATGCTCCTCTCAGAAATAAATAAAACAATTCTCATAACGTGAGAACGAGCTGCCCGTGAAATTGGTTTACCACATTTTATCCATCGATTCGGAAAGATTTTGTTGAGCGTAACTCTTTTTGCATACGTATAACATTTCGAGATACCTATGATATTCACACCGCATTACTTGCATATTCAATTGTGTATCTTACAACAAAGTGTCAGAATCGTAACCTATGAATTGCTAACGTTCATGGTTGATAGAGTTTATGACATGGACGTGAGATGAAGATTGTTTTTGAGATTAGGATTTTTATATTAATCCTCTATGGGCCGAATTTTTGTTTTAAATATAAAAAAAATTGATGGAATGGAAGATCAACAATTATAATCCTATATAAATGAAAAAAAAATTGTCCAGTTTAAACAATTTTACATTATAGAACATTATAGTATTAACATGTATACGCTATCTCATGGAAAAAAATAAATTATTTGTTAAAATGTCAATAAATTAGCATGTAACATGAAAGTTACACGAGCACATAGAGGGTTAAGCTCCGCGTGTATAATACGTGATAAAACGATAGCACACTATGTAACTTTCAGTGTTTCTTGAGAATAATGCGATATATACATTTGCGCTGGTGCTCAAAAGTTTGGAGCATGTTATGATCTTAAAACAAATTAGGTTTTCTATAGGGGACGTCACAGAATGTTATTATTCTGTTGCAATAATGAAACGATATTCGATTACGATTAGAAGTAAAAATTATAATTGTAGCATACGTACGAAGAAGTTTGACTTATTCGAATGACGATAGGAGCTTCAAGCTTTTGAATGATAGTGTATATATTGCAGGGAGATGAAAAAAATAGAGATTTGCAAAAATCCCTAAGGTATACGATCAATTCAAGGAAGATGTTAAAATAACAACTCTATAGGGTGATTTCCCTGAAGAAAGTAAGTGATTTGATACTATAAACCCAACCTAACCCGAACCTATTTCTTTTGTTCATTAGTTTCGAATAAATAATTTGTGTTTCAATGACTATTGTTGTATTAACTATTCAATAATGCATGATTTACTAAATAAATACTTTTAATATCTAAACGATATTATTTCATGTTTTCATTAAAACAGTTAAGGGATCTGATCAAATCACTTACTTTCTTCAGGGAAATCAACACACAGAGTTGTTATTTTAATATGTTCCGTGAATTGATCATATACCTTAGGGATTTGATCGAATTTCTGTGTTCATCGCTTCTTTGCGACATATATACGCATCCATATAAGGTATTCCTCTTTTAATAATACAAATGAAGATTAATCGCAGTTTATATCGTTTTCTACAAGTTTGTCCCTTTTATATGAAAAATGAATGTGACGAAATAATAGCACAAATAAGAAAAAATGAATCAATGAAGTTTTGTTGAAGAATGTAAAAATGCCTTACGTATTTTAACGTGCTGCAGGTGATTGTATTTTGCTCAAGAGATAAGCGAATGAAAATTTTACTAATGAAAGCTTCGTGTGATGGGATATAGGATATAGAATATAATAAAAGGTTTTGGAAACGAATATTAGAGAACGATATTCTGGAAATTGCAGTATTCGCGTTTGGTATTTTTAGAATTATTGGGCACAAAAAAAAAATATTTCACAGTAATAACTGAAGTATGAATCGATGATTTTAATTGAATTGGGTCACTTCGAACAGTTGGTAGCGAAACGATACTCTCTTCTGTAAATCATATTAAAAAATGAACTGCACCATAAATTGAAACTGCGTTGTTACGATTAAAAACGTTGATGCATGAATAAACGTATCGTTAATAAATTTAAATCCTTAGTTATTATACTTTCTTTTTGATATATCGTCACACAAGAGGAAGAATCAAAGCAACAGAACAGCTATATATAAATAACGAAAGTAGTACGATCTTTAACCCGTCACTGCAAGTAAGGTAGTGTTTTCATAGTATGTACAGCCAAGATACCAATCGTCCAGCATAAAATATCCATGAGGGGCCATTTTCTCTCTCAACAAGTTTGACACAGTTATTGAGAAGTTCCGAATGAATTTATACGTCGACGATATCTATTAAAATCTGAACATCTAAAAAAGAAGACGTATTCGAAAACGGAAATTCACAGGCAAATTCACAGGCAAATTCACAGCTTCGAAAACGGTGAATTAGAAAAGCAAAAACAAGTATTTTCCAATAGTTGAGGATGATCCGAGAGTGGTACTATGCGTTAAAAGGTGAAAGGAATTGAAAAAAGAACAAGAAATCCTTTCGATCGTCGGAAATTAATTTGAAAACCAGGTTTTTCATAAAAAGGTTAAAAACTGCCTTTTAAGTCGTTAACAATATACTATGCATGACGATGTGTTAAAATTCAAAAAGTTGTATAAAATAAGAGGACGAAACGAAATTGAAAGAACTGGTAACATAAGAAAAAGTTTAAAAAACAGGAAGGTTAAAAAATGAAAAATGAGGAGAGTCAGAAAGTTTTGAAAATCACAACAAAAAAAATGGAAATAATTAAGCCAGGAAGAAAATTAGTAGAACTAAGGAGAACAAAAGAAAATGAGAATCATAAACGACGCCCAGTGTTCATTGTATTATTTTTACTTTCAGAAATTTCTTTCTTGCTTTCAGTTATGTATGTATACATATACAGCGGCTCCAACAAGTATTCGTACACTATATCACAAATAAATTCGTTTAACCCTGAAATTCTGAGTCCGATAGAAGTATTTGATAAAACCTTGTGGGTATGTAGATTGTAATATTATACGTATGAATTAATCTCTTCTTTTCATCTAAATGTCATTTTAAAGGGGTGAAACCAGCGTTGAAGTTTCTGACTTTTCTCTCATTTTTTAAACATAACTTTGTAACGGTACTTGATGAAGCAAAACGTTTCAAATAGAAAATGTTTAATTCTTAATACTCTATCGCCCTGCCATAAAAAAAGAACAGAGAAAAGCTTATATTCAAAGCGTGAAAAATTGTTGAAACTGAGATTCGTTATCCGCCCCATTACAAAATATATTGCCGCCCAAAAAATTGCTTCACTTAGGACACACCATGCTCTGTACACACATAAAGTTTCATTGAAATCAGAATTTCAGAAGTAGACGAATTTCTTTATAATACGGTGTACGAATACCTTTTGGGTCCACTGTACATACATACAAACATGTGTACAGTTAATCTAACTCGTAATTGTGCAACATATGAGCGTTTAGCGTAAATGAAAAAGATTACATCTCTTTTTTTAATAATTTTTATTTATTTCTATCAAACATCCAATATCACACCAGATTACTTTTATCTACAAAACGGTTTTATTTTTCTTCTATTAAAGACATTAAAAAAGCGGATGGAATGTAACTAACTATAAAGGCACTCAATCATATTCGTACCTACAAAATTAAACATGTTTGCATTACAAAACGCAACGACTTAATATAAGTTTAAGAAAATGTATAAATTTTCAACTCAACTAACACAGACGATTTAAAAATTAAATAAATTTTAATTCAAACAAGAAAATTAAAATTTTTCATCGATTGTAAACAACTTTGTAATTTGATTGTAAACAGACACGATGTAATGGAATAAAACGGTTGTGGACATTGCGTTTCAGTGTCACTGTAAAACGAGAGAACGATTAAATTGTTGGAGCACGAATGGAGTTAACAAACAGTGGAATCGACGTTTGTCGGTGATGAAAATTCAATAACAAAATAAACTTCAAAGAAAGTTGCAACACTCTGAAATTTATATGCAAATCATTTCACATGCAAAAATAATCATTTAACAAAAAACTATTCTCAGAGTTTTATTAATTGTGCCAAAGAAAGAGGTGAAGGGAAGATAATAATAAATGAGATGTTGAAATAAATACACAGTTTAAGTTGAAGGGGATTATAATATCATTCCTTGGCCGGAAATTAGGTTTTGCGATGAAACTAGTATAGTTTAAAGGCCAGACGGTCCATAATTCGCGTGGAAATCTTATCAACGTTGACTTCGGGCGAAAACTCCTCTAGCCCATAGAAACAATTCTGCTTTGGGCGATTCATGTAATAAGTTCCCGTAGAAACTCACAACAGTAGTTCTGGGAAGTGTCGTGAAGCTTAGGTTTCAACCCATTTCCGGTTAATTAAAGGGAGTACATTAACCTACGGCCATTTCACCACAGATAATACGACTGTTCTTATTTAAACAGATAGCTTTAGATGGGTCGCGATTTAATTATAAACACTGTTGAATGTGATGAAATCTCTCAGTAGATTGTAGAACGTTATAAGTATTCTGAATACGTTCTAAAAACATCTTAAAATTCTAAATTTTGAATTCGAAAACCCTTTAGGAATTTTATATGTATTTTTGAATTGAGTTGATAGTTTCAAAATAAAAGGAAAAAATTATTGAAAAGAAATTATAGATCCATGAACATGTACGTTCATGAAAGTTATTAGACATTTAATTAAAAAATAAATAACCTTGAATTAAGTGAAAACAATTTACTCGAAATATTACAACTGGAGATTTTAAAATACTTCTTTTGTGTATTAAAGATAGAAGATACCGTTTCAGTCACTTAATTTCTCCTGAAGCAGCACGACGTATATCCAGATTAACGATTTACATTTTTCTAGTTTCACATGTCATATCAAAAATAACTTGGTCTATTATTTAAACATATCTCATATTCCCTTTCAATCGTAACAAAAGTTAAATTACGAAAATAATAATGATTCTAATAATGATGATAGTCGAAACGAACACAATATTATTTTGAACGCGATATGTGATGTAGTTACTTCGAAAAATGATTAAAATCTTCGTAAATGTCACGTGAAACCCACTTCTGCTTGATTAACTCTGAAATAGGTCTCAGTAACTCTAACGCCATTCTGTGTATTTACATATTGAATTTGTTTCTTGTTTCACCATCTTTATGCATGTTCACTCCGATTACGTTCTTGTTTTCTAAAGCCATGGCAACACATATCAATATTATAATCCATAATAACTCTTTTTAATAAATAACGTTAAGAAACTCTTTTGCCCCTTATTTTTGCCCAACATTAACGCTAAGAAATGCATGATGCTAAACAAACATAAACGAACATGCTACCTATTAGTGTGTGCCTCTTCTAACTCGAGGTCGAGCGTTAGCATACACACTCACACGCGGAATTAACGTTGCGTGAGTTAGTTGTAGATGAGATAAAGGTATGCGTGATTGTGTCTTCATGTGCGTTTTTACCTCCTTCGTGTACATCTTTGTTCTGATCTTCTTCGTTGCCACTGAAATCCACCACCTTTTCATGTCAATGAAAAACTCGCTGATTCGTCTTCTTTAGTTCAGAAAGAATGCCAATATCAGCGATTCGGAATTTTTTAAACACATCCTCCTCGATCCTTTAGCACGGCTGCCGAGAAAGGGTGTTACAACGATGTTTGCGAGGGTGGTGATGGTTGGCAACGACGGGAAGTTCCACCGGGTTTTGACCAACGCTATTTCGACCGTTATAATACACGTCAAAATGATCTTTCGAAGATCCTCCTTTTTACGACATGCCTTCGGCTATTGAGGACGAGAAAAATTGTGTAGCTGGTGCGGAAGAGAAGGAGTAAGAAGAAAAAGGAATGGAAAAGCGGTGTTTCGTCCAGGGCCTGCTAATGGAGTCATCAGTAAGGCTTACCTAGGAGGCCCCTGCCTTAGACACAAGGATAGGAAGGGACAGGTCAGAACTCGTATACAGGGTGTTCGGATGAAGCTAGGAGAAAATTGAAGAGGTAACTCTACGTTAAATTCTAAGACGAAAATCAAGAATAATAATATTGCGTTTGACACTTTGTTTATTACTTATAAGCAACTAAAAGAACGAGATATTTTACGCCTGAGAGTAAGCAAATGGGGCAACACGGTACGTAACGTCAATGGCTACGCAGCGATGCTTAGTTGTAACTACGTGCATTTCTATAGCTGTTCATTGGTAAGCCGTATTCCGTATGTAGCTAGGACTGAGCATCACTGTGCAGACGGCGACATTACCTACCGTGTTGCTCGATTTGCCTGCTCTCAGGCGTAAAATATCTCGTTCTTTTAGTTGCTTATAACTAATAAACAAAGCGTCAAATGCAATATTGTTACTCTTGATTTTCGTCTTAGAATTTAACATAGAGCTACCTCTTCAGTTTTCTCCTAGCTTCGTCCGAACACCCCATATACAGGGTGTTAATCTACCTCTGGGCCGAAATGAAATGGGTGATTGTAAACGTTGAAATAAGACGAAAATCAAGAGTGGCGAAATTTCGTTAAACGCTTCGTTAATTGTGAGTATGTTTGTGTTACACGTATGTGGTGTTGTTGTGAGAGTGAAAAGAAGAGAGAAAAGAATACATTTTAGTGGCGGTGTACATTATGACTGATTCGTGCACGTGTGTTGTGTACCTTTTGTGGATTCTGCGGACGGGACGATCGTGATTTAAATGCGTGTGGGTACTTCACTTTTGGGCAGTGTACTATCTGCTTTAAAAGATCATTGACCTTCTTTACTCGAAAATCGTAACGAACGACTGCTCTTGTAGATTTTGCGAGTAAGTAAGTTTAATGTCATTCAACATTCGTCAAATACTTTTTGGAAAGTGACTGAAGTTTTGATTTTGCTTCACCCGTCGCTCGGGTGACAAACAAGTTTTCCTGTGCCCCATGAAGTAAGCGTTGTAACACATGTCAATACAGTCCTGAGTTCATCTGTGCGCGGCTAGCCAAACGGACGGCCGTGCAAGGCGGATTGCCTAATTTTGCGCAATCTTGAACTGCTAACAACTAATTAACGAAGCGTTTAACGAAATTTCGTCACTCTTGATTTTCGTCTTATTTCAACGTCTACAATCAGCCATTTCATTTCGGTACAAAGGTAGATTAACACCCTGTATAGAAACCGTAACCGGGCTCGAGCACTTGCGAGAAAGGTAGTCGGTAGATCCCTCCTAGTGGCGAGAGCAGGAAGATCGCTACAAGTGAAATACTGAATCTTCAAGTTATAAACAGCACTTTCTTTCGCCATGACATAGATTAATCTTTTAGTAACATACAAATTGTAAAGCAAAATCCTAAACTCAAAAATAGCCTTCGTTTCGCATCGGTATCATAAGCCGCGTAAGAGGCGACGATTGTATTTGGGCATTGTGTACTTCAACACTGCCTATGATTTCTATCCTAAAAATATCAATAATGCAGTATTTCTCTCGCTACGACTCTTTCCCCACAATCGTCGTGCAATATTTTTCAAAGATGTGATCGCCAAACGCACAATTAACGAATTCATAAAAATCAGGCCAGGTCCGGAAAAACATCGTTGAAAGACGATCTAACTCGCACGTAGGACGATTTTTTTTTTTTTAATCATGACGACTGATTGGACGAGATAGAATTCGTTTGCAAAGAGGTTTCCATTATCCTATACAAAAGGAAATCGACTCTGATTGGCCGTAGTTTGACGTTTCAATGGGATTCTTTGTCGCTTCGGATGAAAAAGAATCACATTTTACGTGGAGCTAACTGGAATTCCAGTCTCTGATTCGAATCACGATTGAGAGTTTGCCTGACCGAAACGGTAATCCCGATTTACATGGAAAACTGTACCGCAAGTTTGCAATGCAGAAACCAAATCTGCATTAATATAAACCAGGAGAGACCTTACAGCTACGAAATAATTTTACTTGTTAGGTAGACTGAACTTTAGTTAATTAATTTCGAGTACGGAATCAGTTCTCATTGTCTATTCTTTGCACAACGGTCTCTGAACTGGTCTTTGAGTAGAATTTCCATTAAACTGGATTAAACACGGTCCTTTTAACAGCGGATTGATCTTCCAGAACATTTCTCGTTTTCAAAGGAACGTTGATTGGAACTTATTAATCAGAAAGAATTTAAAGTCAGATCTCGTTTTTAAAGAAATTATTAAAAATGTCATATCACGATAATGTGCTAATTAGTAACAATTAAAAACCAAGAGGAGACGCTCGAATACTTGGCTATCTTCCTTTGTTGCATGATTAATGATGTTCCTTCAGGCGATAAAAGCATTGCGAGTATAGG
This sequence comes from Tetrapedia diversipes, assembly GCA_033822845.1. Lineage (NCBI taxonomy): Eukaryota > Metazoa > Arthropoda > Insecta > Hymenoptera > Apidae > Tetrapedia > Tetrapedia diversipes. Next base: position 23,146 of record JAOPTO010001278.1, read on the forward strand.
ATGTATTTATGTAACAAATTATGGAAAAATGAATATTCCTATGTGTAAATAAGGGGCAACTAAAAAAAATCATGTTATATAACAGAATGAGTAAAAAATGTAAAACAAGATTTCTCCTGAACATTTACTTAAAAAAAAATTGAATTCAAAAATATATCAGTTAAGAGAATAAAAATTGGTTACTATTTCTGCCGATTATTTTAAATTGAAAAATTTCATGGAGATTATTTATTTTAATTAAATAATGTGTATAAAACCCTTTAAATAAAAATATGTAAGGACAAATGGACATATATTGCTGCTCAAAAGCTTAAAATATTCGTCGCTATTCAAACTAAATATTCAATATGTATGGCACTTCATATTGAAATTGGAATTACATGTCGAGTAACCTTTAGAAATAATAGCTAGCTTATAAAATGTGCTTTCCTGTAAAAATATAACAAAAAAATATCATGTTTCAGAAACTTCAGAAGCTTCAGAAGCCCGAAAACTGCTGAATTGGAAATGCAATACTTGTAGTGTGTACGTTGTTGTTTTATTTCTAACTATCTGTATTAAAATTATTATTGGTTGGTATTAGAAACCTTAAAATGATAAAAATAAAGCTTTAAATTATATAAAAAGGATTTCAATTATAAAAATAATGATAATGTTAATCAACTGTAACCTAATTTTCTTCTTAACTGAAAATCTTAAAGAAGGAAGTATCGTTTTAGTGGATACATAGAACCATTTCCACGCTCGACCTTATCAGCTTTATGACATTCTGTGTATTACTGAAAACAATGGAGGTACACTGAACACGAGTAGTAACGTTCTGCACTTACCTTTACATTTCCGTACTTCCAAGTGAAAAGTACAACAGCCGGCAGGCAAGCAATAACACAGCATTCGAGAATGAGAATAGCTGTCCTCATTAGCCAGTTCAAGGACACAACGCAGGGTGAATCGTCCTCGCAGGACTCACAACCTTCGGCACAGGGAAGACACTCGAACACACCGTGTATGTCGTACTGACTCTTCTCTCCCTGTTAATAATGTCATTAAAAACAGGTTGTATAAAGCAATAGGAATAATCCGAAACATTATGTACGATGAGCATTGAATATTTTTATGATCAGATCAATCATTGCATTAAACAATGCCATTAAATAATTTTATATATATATATAATAACTATTTATTGTATAATATATTATATTATATTATTACCGTATTCCATCGAATGTAAGACGCACATTTTTACGTGTAAAAATATATAAAATATATAAATAAAATATATTTTTTAGTTCTTTAAGTATGTTTTAAATGTTTATGTATGTATTAACGTTCTTTGTTTACTCTACACTTTATAATAAAAATACTTAATTCAGGTAGTTTTTTATTTCTAGTTTGAAATATTTAGGGTGCGTCTTATAATCGATGTAATACTGTATATAATAATTATTATTATAAATATATATATGTATATTGTAGTATTGTAGTTAATTCTAGATTTTAAGAGAAAGTGGGGCGTGGATAGCGAGAATCTAACCCCGCTGGGGAAAACTCTTGGCGACACACGAGGCCCTTGGAATATACCCAAATATGGACATATTTAAAGGATATTTCCGAGGTGCGTGATGGCAGAAAGGCCAAGGACCAGCCAGAGTTCTTGTCTGGTAAAAAGGGGCAGAGTTGAACGAAACGTTGGAGCGTGTAGTAGAGTTGTATGAAGAGTTAAAGTATTGTAATCCTTTTCCTTTCTTAACCAATAATAAACAATCTTATTTTAACAACACTAAAATATATATGTATATATTACAGTAGTTTACATGTTGACAATTTAGGCAGGTAATTTTTCTTGTAAACAAAAAAAAACATCTGGCTAATGAGTCATTGGGAACTTTTTTTGCTTTTTTACCTGCTCTATAATATAAAAGGAGTCCTTTCTTACCATTCATCATTTACTTGTGATATTTAAAGTGAAAAACATGTCAGTAGATAAAGTGCATTTACGACACTGCATTTTGTATGAATTCCAAAATGGAAGCAACGCATCGGTTGCATGTAAAAATTTATGTGCGGTATTTGGAAAAGATATTGTAAATGTTCGTACTCGTCAAAGATGGTTTAGCAAATTTCGTTCCGAGGATCTGAGCCTCCAAGAAAGTGATCGATCTGGACGACCATCCAAGATCGATAATGATGTTTTGCGATACATGTTGGAAAATAATCCACATTTAACAAGTCGAGAAATTGCAGAAGAGTTTGGCATTCATCATACAACTGTTGGAGATCACATTAAATCTCTTGGGTTTGTGTTAAAGCAAAGTGTTTGGGTTCCACATGAATTAACGGAAACGGAAAATACGACAGAACTTTCCCTCCAACCCAATATATACACAGTGGGTCAAAAAAGTATTGGCACACCCAGTTTTCTTGGAATATCTTTAAACTGTAAAGTAATCTGTTAATATTAACTATGTTTATTAGTGTCTTTTGACACACAAAAATGGTATGTTGACTGAGAATTGTCAGTTATTTGTTATAAGGAAGTAAAGTAAAAAAAACGAAAATTCCAAAGTCAAAAAAGTATTGGCACACGTACGATGTCATTGCGGAAAGCACAATAATGAACACTATGAACAATATTGAACTTACTTAATATTTGGTGTGCATGCCTTTGGCCTTAATTACGGCCTGTAATCGATTAGGCATCGATTCGACAAGTTTTTGCGTAATTTCCGGTGAAATTTTAGACCACTCTTCTAAAAGCGTCGCTTTTAGGTCAGTTTTATTCTTTGTTTTCTTCTTTCGGATTTTTAAATCTAAAATATGCCACAGATTTTCTATCGGATTAAAATCCGGAGATTGAGGTGGTGTAGGGAGTTGTTTTGGTACGTTATACAATAACCATTCTCTGGTTTTCCTTGCCGTGTGCTTTGGGTCATTGTCTTGTTGGAAATGAAACGTTTCGTTTATGCCCATTTTTGTTGCACTCGTTAATAAATTATTTCGCAACACGTCGATATAGACGTCTGCATTCATTGTACTGTCAATAAAAACCAAATTTCCTACTCCATGGTATGACATACAGCCCCATACCATAACGTGACCACCACCGTGTTTCACCGTAGGAATAATATTCTTTTGATTTAGTTCGGTGTTGGGTTTTCTCCATACAAATCTTCTTCCATCGGAGGCGAAAAGATTAAACTTGCTCTCATCCGAGAAAATAACTGTCTTCCAAAATTCCATTGTCTTATTTATATATATTTTTGCGAACCCGAACCGTTTCTCTCTATTCTTCTCATTAATGAACGGCTTTTTCCTCGCTGCTCTACCATAAATTTCCGCAGAATGTAAAACATTTCGGACTGTTTGGGTACTCACTTCTTTTCCCGAATATGTTGCAATGTTAGTAGCTAAATTTGTGGCACTTACAAAAGGATTTTTCACTGCTCCTTTGACAATGTCTCTTCGTTCTCTAGTTGTAAGCACTCGCGGACGACCTGAACGTGGTTTGTTCTCGACGCTGCCAGTTTCCTTAAATTTTTTTACGACATTTCTCACTGTCGAGAAACTTAAATTTAATGAATTACCGATTTTTCGATAACTTTCACCACTTTTATGCAATGAAATAATTTTCATTCGCACACACAACGATAACTCGCTCTTCTTCGTAGCCATGATGCTTGTTCAAAGTGTAAACACAAACTAATTATGTTTACTGAGAGAAGCAATTCATAACAGCAAATTCTGTTTATGTTTATGTTCTTAGAACCGAATTTGATGCGTACGAAAACGAATAACACTTATCCTAGTAGTAAAACCGTATGTGTGCCAATACTTTTTTGACTTTGGAATTTTCGTTTTTTTTACTTTACTTCCTTATAACAAATAACTGATAATTCTCAGTCAACATACTATTTCTGCGTGTCAAAAGACACTAATAAGCATAGTTAATATTAATAGATTACTTTATAGTTTAAAGATATTCCAAGAAAACTGGGTGTGCCAATACTTTTTTGACCCACTGTATAAGCTCGCTTTTTGTTTGACAAAAAAGTAATCGTAATAGCGTATAAGATAATTATTTCAATCTCATTAACAGACTTAAAAGATGACTAAGTTTGATTTTTGAACTTTTCTTTGAGAAAAAGAAATTGTGTAACCAATTGTCTGGATTTATTTAAAAGGTTGAAGTCTCTACTTTAAAATATCTGAATTGAACTTTTTCGATGATTTTTTAAATTAGAGAACAGAGTGAAAATTAAAGATGACTTTTCTTCTAACAGACTTTTCTTCAATAAATTTCTTTAGAATAAATTTTGCAGAGGGAAACATTCTCTTCACTGTTTCATTGAAATTTGAATAAAATGTGCAAAAGACGGTATAACACTTTTGATTATCTAATATTATTAACATCTGCATATTATGAGAATTCTGTAAATTTTACATTTAAGTTTCATATAAATGCATACAATTTGGTAGTCTAATTATTAACATTTATAGCGTTACCCGTTTGCATGACTAGAAGGATTGACAATTGTTTTTATGGCACTAAAACCTTACTTTTCTCGGATCAAACGTGACTAAACGAAATTCAACATCAATATTAATTATGTTCTGTTCCACATCAAAGGGGTTTCAAAGCGCAGGGTATATCTGCTTCCGTAATATTAAAATAAATGTGTACATTCGCTTTCGATGCAAACGCGACTTAATCCAGATCAAACATTCATATAACACAAATAAGAATTTTTCGCATTATATCTGTGCCTTTGGCATCAAATAAACAAATAAACCGAGTAACATGCACTCTGTACTTTGAAAAAAAAAAAATAAATAAATGTACACGTGCACGGTTGTGTTATTATTTTCACTAGGTTATGTATTTTGCGCGGTCAAAGTAAAACCGAATGTTTAAACAAAAACTGCCATCGTTGTTGATGATTCGCTTGTCGCGAAAACAATTAAATCGACTCTTCGCGCTGGCAAATCAGTTATTTTCACAAATGAAAAATTTGAGGGAAGTAAAATTTATTCGCGCTGCTGATTTCGTTAAACCGTCTATCTTCGAGAGTTATTATAGGCACCCATTGGAGAATATTTCCTTGGACCTTCGATAGAAAAATTAAGTAAACACTAGCGGAATTCGATAACGGAGCGTTGGTCTGAATTTAACTTCCTCGAGATCTTCAACGTTCCGATTTCGTTTTATGTACATTCGAACCGTTCGAGGGAAAAATGTGTACGCAAAGATTGGTTATGAGAATCGTTACTTTGTTAACAATTCGGGATTCTGGAAGTATTACATGAAAATTTAGTTTTCATCATTTAGCTTATTAATTAAGTGCAAGCATCACTTGCAGATATTTTTTTATAATAATTCATGAATTAATAATATCACGTCATATTGTAAATAATTTTCGATAGATTTTTAACCCCTTAACTTTTAAGTTTTCCTTTTTCTTTGAGTTTGCCCATAAATGACGATAAACCTTTCGTTTATGTAAATTTATAATTAAATTGCTAGTCAATTAATTATTAACCTTCTTACTGTGTTCGTAAAATTGATGCTAAGCGTAGAAGGATTTGAATAAATTTAGTAAAACACTTATTCTAGTATAGATAGAATTAGAACATTAGAATTCAACGAAATTTGATATAAAAAAGTTATCAGATACAGTATACCTTAAAATAAAACAGAACATGGATTTACATTAATTTAGACAACACTACATATCATTCAAAAGTAATAAATACTGTATACCTGTTCTGTTACTTGAAAAAAATTAATTTAAGTAAAAAGTCGTTTGAAGAAAATTTATTTGATCTATTTATTCAACTCTATATTAAATGGTTGTTTCCAATACTATCTATTAACTATTTTTACACAATAAGTAATTCTCAATTGTCAACTGATGTTAGTTTTCCAAATTTCCAAATCCAAAGGATAAAATAATCAACAAAATGTTAAAAATAAAATATTGATTATAAAATAATCAATAAAATATTTACAAATTTTAATATCATTCAATTAACTAAACAAAATTTTATGGCTATTGAACTGTAATACTTTGCACTTGAATATGACGACTAAAAGCCGTTCTTCCAGTGAACAGGATTAAAATCTTATACTTTCATTTTAAATGATAAATTGTGATTACTTCTTCATCAAAATTAAAAAAACAATCTACAATTTAGGGATTACGGTTTTGTGCGTGTATTGGACACATTCGTGTAAGTACACGTGTATTCAGTACGTGTCATATTAAGAACACAGACACCTGTATATAACACATCAGCTAAGGTTAAGCTAGCAATAATGACAAACTTATTATTAACAATAAGTATGTATTTTTAACGTCGAGAATAAAAACAATATTTTAACGGTTGTTATTATTTTTTTATAAACAAAATCAGACTAAAACATATTGTATTTTAAGTAAAAATAAATTTCTGATTATTGAAATTAAATGATTTTTACAATTCAATAATTATGAAAGTGGTGTAAGTCCAGTTTACGACCCAGAAAGAATATATTGTTTTAGTTAGATTCAAATAAAAGTCATTATGTAATCAAATTACACATTTCTAAATTCGTTGAAACATTGCCAAATTTATTACAATTTATTTATATGTTTTAATCGATTAAAATATTAACCTTTTAATATCACGAAAAAAGAATAAATGGACTTACATCACTTTTAAAATAAACGGTTCAATTGTTTCACGTATATTTAAATCCATGTAGTATTTCAGGTGTATTTAATTACACGCGAGTTAATGGATTTTTACCTTAGTTCATATAATTTTCACAATACCGGTATTAATTTACGGAAAAAGTCGTCTGTTACCAGGAAATGTTAACACAATACTTTGTTCTTTATATTACAGTAGAGAATTCATTCGATAAATTTTGTTCATGAAAATGAAGTTTTAATTTAATTTTATACTTAAATTTCGATGCTTCAGAAACCCTAACCTGGATCCGTAAATTAATACCGATAGTCTAACAATTACATGAATTAAAATAAAAATGCATTAATTCACGTGTAAATAAACATGTGTGAATTAATACACGTGTGCTTACCTATCGAAGATATAATTAGTATAAAAGTTTTAATATAAAACGAATATTTTACCAATAAAGGTGTTATAAGTTTATTGCAACGCATGTATAATTATTTCAAAGAAGAATACTTTTGTTTTTGAAATTGTACGTAATTTTGAACGAAGCAAAGACAATAAAGTGGACAAATATTTGCAGTAGCGAGCAAAAGTTTAAGACCAATGGGTCGAAGAAAATAAATTAACTAATTAATAAGAAATAATAGTATAAATAAAATTTGTATTTTATGCTAATCAATAAATAGTATTCTACCATAATGACGATAAAAATGAATAGATAAACAATATTTGCGAATTATAGAATTATGTCCTGACGTTAAAACTTTTGTCCGCTACTGTATGAGCGGTAGTGTATATGTAAATGTACTCGAAATAAGAATCTCTATGGCAATTATTTCTCGAGGTCGGTCAATTTGATTTATCGAAGCGGGACCCTCGGCGCGACACGGATTGAGCGAAATTAAGCATGTAAATCTTGTTACATCGGTGACGAACGACGTTAAAGTATAATCGGGATTAGTCGGTAGATTCAATTGGATTCGGTGGTAGCCACATACCGGGTGTAATGCGAAATTTATACGAGACGGCGGAAGATGAGCAACAGGATGTGCCGGATATTATTTTCCGGCGGGGCTACACAGGAAAAACGGAAGTTGCTGGTGTCCTGGGACGTTTAATTCCATTCTGCTCCTACTTCGTTTCATTTCTACGCTCTTGACTACTTTAACAGTGAACCGTGCAAAAAATATAGAAACAACATTGTGTGAGCAATGTATGTATTGAAGGTTATGGATTAAACAGGAATAAAATAAAGATAACTTTTCTTTTTAAGAATTTACTAAACTTTATTTCTAAACGAAGGTAGGGTAACGTTGCTCAAGTCGTACCAGTGCTTAAGTCGTACCAGTGCTTAAGTCGTACCACTTGAATTTTGAATGAACTACAGCGATAACAGCGCATACAACCGCAATAAAATATACATTTGAGTTAATCAAATGTTTTACATTTCATTATCTGCCGTAAATTTGCCTCATTATAAATCAATCTGATCAGATAAGTTTATTTCAATTTTCATATAATTTTCTGCTTATGTTTGGTAGCTAATTTTGCATATTAATTATTGTTAAAATCGTGTTACTTCTTAGATATAAATTCAGAAGAATTTACATAATCGTTTGGTTGAAACGAAATCGTATTAATTTTATTCAATGTTAAGTTACATTACTTTTAAATGTAACTTGTGTCGTGTCTTAAGTCGTACCGATATGAGGTTCCTAAATCGTACTGGTATTGTTCCATCCTACGGAACAGCTGCAGGAAGTTTTTCATCGGCATTTATGACACAAGCGTGCCGGTAATGCTACTTTGAGGATTAGGAAGTTTGGCATGAATTTGATAATGATTTTTGCGCTCCTACACTTTTGATTAAAGACTCTTGAGGCACTCCTCCGTTGGACATCAGTAATCAAGAAGAGCTTTCTGCAGTGGTTACACAAGAAACTAAAAAAATCCGTGAGGAAGAAACGAACACGCCTACAAACCAAATAAAACAGCAATTAAATATCTTAGTTCCTATTCCCATAATAAATCACAGCAAAGTATTCTGTGGATGCTCTACCTCATTAGTTGAAATAACGTCAACGCAAAATAAAGAAAACATAAAAGATGCGGCAAATAAAAGAAACGTAAGAATAAAAAAGAATTGGCATTAAACATTAAAAAGAAGAAAAGTGATTGGGTTGTTTTCTTTGTGCAGAAGATCAGGAGGAAAACATGATTAAATGCTTGAAATGCAAATCATGGGTCCCCGATTTATGCGCTGGAGTCGACAAAAAAATAAAAAAATTTGTGTGTAATGTTTGTACTAACTTAATTCTTATGTGTTATACAAACAGATAAATAAAAAGTACGTTTTAAACATTATTGTTGCTTTATTGAATTCTTAGGTACGATTTAGGCCATGGGTGGTACGACTTAGGAAACTGATTACTTGTCCATGTCAATGTAGGTTTTCAAAGATATAGCTTATTTTAAATGAAAACATATAGATTTTCCAATTTCATTACAATAAATGACAACAATATTAACACAAGCATTAAATAACACATTTAATTTCTATTTATTCGATAAATCCTAAGTTTTATGTGGATTTTTCCTTAAAGGGTAAAACTTGAGCAACCTTACCCTATATCGTTTTCTGAACCTGATCTCTACGCAGCAAGAGGCAAGACTCGAATCAATAGAAGAGGCTAAAGGACACAGTTTGTTAGGGTCCTCTAATTCTTACGCACAGCGTAGTAAGGGAAAAATACTTGACCTGTTCCTGAAACTTCTTCAGCCGATAGCTCGACCTTACATAAATATTTCTTCGAGGAGATTGATTTTTATTTATTCGTCAGGACACGAATTTTCAACAGTATGTAAGGGGTGGGATGAGATTGAAAGAGAGATATAAATGTAGGAATGCGATCGAGTGGATGCGTGTTTGGGAAAGTCTGAAGAATACTTGAGTTGGGCGATCGCCGTGTGAACGCAGAATGTATGGACTTGAATGTTTCTAAGGCGTGAAAGATGAGCATTTGAGGAAACGTTGCGACTGAGAAATTCTGGGTTGGTCGTGACCGAATGCGTCGAGTGAAAAACGTTGAGAATTAGAATGAAAGGAAACGAGTGTTTGGAAGAATATATGACGGGGAAAATGCGAGCGCGTGGCAGAAAGTGTTTGACTAACGTAGAAGAAAGGTTTTGACTGTGAACGTAGAAAGATTGTGATTCTAAGTGTTGAAGTTGTTAAGTTGGAAAGTCGTTCAGGTTGTTATTGTTAAATTGTTTTAAATATACATTTGTTAATATTCTAATCACTTCACTTTTATTTATTCACACCTGAATTCCATCTTTCGCTCTACTAAAATCATTAAAATAGAATTTTCCTATATATATACAGTGGCTTCAAAAAGTATTCGTACACTGTGTTACAAATAAATTCATTTAACCTTAAAGTTCTGATTTCAATGAAAGTTTTTAATAACATTTTGTAAACATGTAGAACGTTTTCCTACATAAAAATTAAAAGAAAGAGAGGATTCGAGAGGTAAATTAAATGAAAGACCGAAAGAGAGGGATGGATGGATATAAAGATGGAAGTACACGACAACGAAAAATAATCAAATTCGATGTCGGTCGCCGGTTGCACGGAACTTAACGGGGTTCTCGATAAGCGCGAAAATGGATTTGCATTGCACCCGCTTGTTTCCCGTAACCAACTTCCTGCCACCGCTTATTTAACTTTTGCCGAGGCTGCACGCCGTATTCCAGCTAACTGCTTCCGCGAGTCTGTTGAATATTTATTTTGTTTTTCCTAGTTCGGTGATAAGAAGCATAACCGTGGACGACGCCGCTGAAACTCGATTTCCGTTTCTATTTTTTGTTCCGTCGCGTTTTTTTGTCTCCGTTTGTTCATGGATATAAAGATGAATCGCGAATTGATCAGCAGGAAAGTTCATGTACACTCCCGTCCATAAGTATCCGGACACTTACGTATTTGCGGAATTTGCATAAATATTTCTTAAATTTAGTTTCTTTTGTGGATTTATTATTTTATCCTTTAATCTTGATGTTGCTGTGGAACAACACATGCAACTGGATCATTTCCCAATGGGAAAAAGTTCTTTGGACAGACGAATCCAAATTTGAAGTATTTGGTAACAAGCGGCGCACTTTCGTTCGTCGAAGAGTCAACGAAAAATTTCTTCCAGACTGTGTTGTGCCTACAATCAAGCATGGTGGTGGTGTAGTTATGATTTGGGGTTGTTTCGGGGCTAATAATGTGGGCGATATAGTGAAAGTGGAAGGAATAATGCGAAAAGAACAATATTTGAATATTCTAAAAGACAATGCGATTCCCTCAGGAAAAAGACTTATTGGAAATAATTTTGTGTTTATGCCGGATAATAATCCAAAACACTGTGCAAAAATATGTAAAAACTATTTAAAGGAACTAGAAGAAAGAAAGGAAGTGAAAATTATGCAGTGGCCCCCACAGTCGCCGAATCTTAATCCAATTGAGAAGTTGTGGGACAAATTGGATAGACAAGTGAAAGACAAGTGCCCAAAAAGTGAAAAACAATTGTGGACAATGTTGAAAGTAATTTGGGGAGAAATTAAAACAGAAACATTGCAAAATCTTGTCGCAAGACTACCTCGATTAGTGCAAGCGGTTATTTCGCAACGGGGAGGACATATCGATGAAAAGAAGATTTAATCAATTTTATGTTATTTGGTGGGAAGAATTGTTTATACTATGTTCTCTATATCTTCTAGTATAACTAAATGTTCAATAAAAATTGCTTTCATTGAAAAATAAGTATACTATTGTAGCATAAATACAGTATTTATATAAATTTGATAGGTGTCCGGATACTTATGGACGGGAGTGTACCTATGAATTTCCACTTCTCGTATTTGTAAATTTTCCATAAATGCATAAAAGTTACTTTATCAAACAAAAAATATTTGAATTTTACGTTTTGTGTTATTATTTAACTTTAAATACTGTTATTTTAATATCATAACGCATTTGAAAAATAAGCGATTTTAACATTTGTTACTTCATTCGACGTTTGCGTATTTATTATTTGGTGTCACGCAAATAGCTAATAAAAAGTTCCATCGATTGCTGCAGCCAGGAGCACAGAATTTCATTCGAAACATCAAACGTACCGGTGCATGAAAGAGGAATCACAAACTTTATTTCAAAATGTTCTTTTTCCATAATACCTCTAACCCATTTAAAAAAAAGTTGTTCCAACAGCGTAGAACGGTCAGTATTTGAAAAAAAAGGCTATCACTACTAACAAACACGATTACGGAAAACTAACAAAAGCACCACGACAAAATTAGTTTTCAAAACAAATTTCCACGCACCGCACTCTATATTCGGGACGGAAAGTCAATTAGTCTTCCACTTCCTCTTTAACCTCGTTAAAAAAAAAAAAAAAAAAAAAAAAAAAACAAGGAAAGGGGAGAACAGGGACACAAATCTGAAGGGAGTGTTTAAAACTTTTCTCGCAACAGAAACGCAAGTTTCGCGAAGCTCCTCGTCTGGTCGAGTGAACTTTCGCGCCGTTTAAATCCCTCCCCGTCGGCCGGCGGACTTATTTCGTCATTGTTTCGCCGTGCTGTTTTGTCCCGCGATTTAATCGCAGACAACCGACCCTCCCTTCCGCTGCCGGCTAACATATTCAACGATTTGTACCAACTGTAATCGCAGTTTAACCACGGCGAACGCCGGGCGGACGAGGTAGCTGACGCCGGAGGCGAGAAGCGAATAGTTTGATAATTAAATTCAACGATTCGACGATCAGCCGGATCGAGAGAACTTCCCGAAGGAGTTGTTACAAGCTGGGAATATTATTTCGAGAAAACGGGAGGTGTGTTCGCGTCAGGAGAACAGAGGTACGAGTGAACAATGTTTCAGCTTTGGTTATAGAGCTGTGAAAGAAAAATACTTCGGATTATGAAGCGAGCTAGGACTTGTCCAAAACTTGTCCAGCTGTTGGATATCATTTATTGAACTAAGACAACCAGTCCCATCTCCTGTAAATAGTTATATTTCCGAACTGCCACTCATCCTTTTGAATCATTTGTCCTAAACCCTGAACCCTTGCTCATCTATCCAAGTCATCCATCCCATATCTATTCGTCAACTCCTGGAACCTTTCTCTATCCCTGTTGTACTTTTCCTATTCCACTACCCTAAATCTTAAGCCATATATAAAGACGATAGGAAACATAGTAAGACCTTTTTGTTACCAGCTACGACACAGTAGTCTTCGACTTATACTTCATGACGTGCTAGATTTTGTAAATTAAAGTTTGGCAAAATTAAACCATTTTGAAGATTACAAAAACCTCGAAATCTAACAACTAGCATTGTTAACACTTAGTCGACCGAATGGGGAGATCTCCCATTTTTTCCTTGACAAAGCAGTGCCATTGATTCTATTTACTTTTGTTATTAGTTGGTCTTAAGCTGATATTGAATTTATTAAAAATTGTATTTTAGAAAATTTATGAACAGTACTAGTTCAAGACTAACTAATAGCAAAAGCAAACAGAATCAATTGCAGCGCTCTGTTGAGGACAAAATGGGTGATCTCCCCATTCGGTCGGCTAAGTGTTAAGTACGCACCATGTTTCATGAAGAACTGTGATAACTTACGAAATTGATGGAATACTCTCCTTTATTCGCCAAATCTCGAAATCTAACACAGCTTTGAGTATGAAAATTACCACTGTTTTGAGTAAACGTGGCCGGATAAAGGTGCTGGTCTTGGTGGTGGTCCATCGTTAATACCATGGCAAATTATTTTTGCTAAACTAGTCCATTTACTGATACTTTCAGAATCTTGGTAATTCTCATTAGTACCATAATTGCTTATATTGTAGGAGATATTACTTATGTAGATCTGCCGAATGCGTGAGTACGTTGGTATGTGTGTTTAGTGTTTGTCATATGTTCTTTCCCGATTAGCCTTCTCGAATGTTCGATGCTGGTAACCCCCACCAGTTATCCTAATGCGTATAAAAGAGAAGCGCGCGCCCACCGAAGACGATTTACGATTCTTACGATACTTACGATTTACGATTTTACGATGTGATGTGTATTCGAGTTTATTAATTAAAATAAAGATATCTCTTACAATATATCTTGATATCTCAACTGGAGTTACACCATGATTAGTAAGCCATTGAACAGCTTATTTAAATTCGACATTAGAAATAAAAGGATTATGTGACAAATCTAGACTAACAAGATTTGAAGTTGCCTTCAGTTCTTCTACAGTGATTCAACGGAGAAGATTCTGCCGGGCTGACAGAGATCGTAAGCTAGTCTGCGGAAGAGTCTAGCTTCGCTCCAGACTCTCTCTAAGGCACATAATCTCTTTTCTTTATGAGGAACTGGGCGTGGCCGAATAGATTGACCGAGAAAAATTGAGAATTAAGAAGAGGATAGATGTACACAAATGTAAGAACCATTCGATTATTTTAATATTTTATAGAACGAATATGCTTCAGATAATTGGACACAAAGTTCAGTAAAATGTTAAGTCTATCTTGTACATTGTGTGCATAAGAATTTTGGAATAGTACACTACATTATGAAATTACTTTTCTGAATGCTATAATTATTAAACAATACATGTTATAAAGGCGTTCAGAACACATTTGCTGCACGTTATCTTAACCCTTTGGCCTATAACCACGAGTCAGATTCGTAGTAAAGAATTTGTGTCATAAACAAAAGCCACGAGTCAGACTCGTGGTATGGAATTTGTGCATAAGATGCCACGAATTATTATTAGAACAAGCGATTGGAGTTATTCCACATCGAATATTTTGCCTTTGATTATGATTACACCCTAGACGTCTTAAAATTACTATTTGTACCTAAACATTGTTTATTATTTCACAATTCCTTTCGTTGCACTGAAATATATGTCATGAAAAGTATACATTTTTCGCCAGTTCGGGTACACGGCTGAACAGTTGAATGGCACGGCGCATGACAGACTTTCTTGTTTACTATAGCTCGCGAAATTGACAAATATCGTGTAGGCCAAGGGGTTAAGATGACAAGCTAGGCCAATGGTCTGGTCACTGAAAGAATAGATCACAGGTTATTGCTCAGCTGACTTGCACCACTCTTTGCTTATACTTCGCATTCGCTTAAGTACGTTATTTACGTTTGCGACGCGTACACGCTGTACTACCGTATGTTCATACAACCAATTCAAAAGGTGAGGATAAAGAAATCATTTAGGTGTTCTCGGTTCTACTTTTCACTCACTAGAGTAACAAGCAGGCTTCTCCCGCTAGTCCAATTCAGACTACATACTTAGTTATTTCGGCAAGACAAGTATCAAATTCATCAATGGGAGAATGAATAGTGTACAATACATAAATTTAATCAAAGAACAAATAAATAATCATGCAGAACGTATTTCTGGACCTGATTTTATTTTTCAACAAGATAATGCATCGGTACATACATCAAGATTGGTCCAATCATATTTTAATGAAAATAATATATCTGTTTTGCCGTGGCCTGCCCGCTCCCCGGATCTTAATATTATTGAAAATTGCTTGGCACAACTTGTTCGTGATGTGTACGCGAATGGTAAGCAATATCAACACGTACAAGAATTAAAAAATGCAATTGTACACGAATGGGATATGTTAAATCAAAATTATATACAAAATCTTTATAAATCGATACCAAATCGTATAGTGGAAGTAATAGAAAACCAAGGGGGATGTACTCATTATTAAACAAAGATATATATTAATAAATAACTATTGTTAGTTAAAATTTATGTTGATTATTATTTTCTTATTGTACATGTGCTATCATTTCGCTTTCAAAATGAAATAATTTTTTTTGTTATACACTGAGCCTCACAGAATTTTTAATTATTTTCAACGAACCACATATTCTAAGCTCAAAATGTTTTGATATTATACCTTACGGACGTAAAACTTTACATGCATCATTGAGAAATTAAAGATAGCACACTCGAGCTATCTTTTTGACGAGGAGTGTAAGTGACGGGTCGGTTAGTTACCTGAGCGGTACGCTGTTCTAACGAGGCTTGGTCAGGTCAATAGGTCCTTTTCTGGCCCCTTAATTTTCCTTTTAATAATAGCTTATTTATTAACGTTCCGATGGAACAACTTCGTTCAGCAAAAATAGATAGAAAGTGTTGGAAATTGGCTAATATGGCAACGTAGCCATCTAGGATGCTATAGGAATGTTGTCATACACTGCTGGGGGGAACACAGATATAAGAATTTAACACACAGTATTTTGGGTATTCAGAATAGCAAAGTCAGGCCGTCAGTACAAAACATTGCAATACAGATGCATACAATAATTGTTGTGGACAATATTATGTAATATACTTATATCATACAGAACTGTTTGCTTTAATATATGTCTCAATCATACAGCAGGACACTCTTTGTATTTCCACACCTCACTCACTCGTAGCAACTCTCGTACTCCCCAAAACACATCTTCTTCTTCCCCGACCATCCACACAAGACAAAACACTCTCGATCATGCGTTCGATATCACATCCATTCTCTCATCATTTACCTTTTTTTTTTTTTTTTTTTTTTACGTGGAGGAAATCTTCAGAAAGATTCCCCACCACCTTGGGGAGATGGCGAGGTTATGCAGGATTCTTACCTACTAAAATCTCCACGGTGGCCTACTACAGCGAAATGGGGGGCACCGGGAACCCTGGAAGAACACTTCCAGTCTCATCATTTACCTACAGATGTCCCCCTTTCATTACTAACCGATCAAACATTAAATATCCATTCACACTCGTACAATCATAACCTCACACTCATTCCCTATAAAAACAATCTCACAATAATATACTTATATCTTTAACCCTTTATAAGGCAGAAGGATTCGGAGTAATAAAATAACTTGCGCTTATATTTTTGGCATGTTTTTATTTATATAACAAAAATAAACTTAAAAGAAAAACACTAATTATTTCGGAAGTTTTGGAAAAATAGGTGGTAAAAATATTCCCACTGCCCGTCAACAGAGTCACATGCAAGCTGAATTTGAGTTTGCTGAAGTTTTTGTTGGTGGTAAATATATCGCCTCTGCCTTAAAAAGGGTTAAAGGATAGAGTTAATTTGTTCTTTCCACTAATTTACCAACAGAAAGCATAAATGATCGCGCGTAAACCATAGATCAGTTGGACAAAATTGCTCCTAAACATTCAGCACTTAAGAGATACGGACAGAGACGTTGCGTTTGTTTAGGTTCCCTGCCAGTCTAGCTGAACAAAGTATAGTTACTTCTCTTCCCAGTTTGCTTGATCGTTCGTCTTCGGACTAAACGATAAGCGCCATCCATCAGAATTATCTGTTAAAACCATACTGTATTCTATCTTCAAGAATAAAATGTGCTTTAACATGTTCAAGACACTGTAATCTACCGCAGGGTTAGATTACTTCATCATTTCATCGCTTTTTATTAGAAATCATGTGTATTTAAGAAATGCTATGGTTAAAAATTAATAAATTACATACAAATGATAGTAAACAGTTATGTAAAATCTGTAAAGTAACATAAAATTGAATATTACGACTTTATCTCTGATAGTATTTCTCCCAAATTACCTTCCCCATAGCCGATAACCATTATTTGAGACAACGGAACGTGCTGAATTTTACGATACGGACAAACCTCAACCATTTTTGAGAAAGTAATATTCATTTTCTAGATGTTATTAAATTTACAATCAGAACTGTCGAAACCTTAAGGGGGTTCACCAACCAGACGATGGCCAAAAAATCAAAATCCTTCTTTGCATTTTATTAAAGTTTCATATGCTTAAAATTTTGTGTTAAAATGATTTTTTGAAATTCCAACAATTGACAAAGCTATAGTGTTAATTGTAATTGTGCCTCATGTAAAATTGACATGTTTGATGTAATGCTCTATGGTGGATTTTCTTCAAAGTCGATATACTTTCTTAATTTTGCACAAAAAACAATATTAAGAAATTATTTTACAATATATTTTTTAAATATATATTATGAGAAATGAGTGTGAAAATTTTTTTGAAACCACAAACCACCAAAAAAGAAGAATTCTACGAAGAAAAGGATAAAACTTTTTATAGGGTCTGTCGTTCAGCTTTCTCCTTTCCCAAATGTCTATATTGTAAGGCGGTTAAAACGTTACAGGGGAGATATTGACATTAACCGTGTGCATCGAATATATTAAACAAACAAATTTTCAAACCAGGAATATCTCGGAGATCGATGGCAAAGAGTTAACACGTTCACTTTGATGATGGCAATTCTCTTCATATCCATATTTTCAGCAGATTTTTTTGTTTTTCCATGAATATATTTTTAATTCAATAATACAATTAATATTTTTATATTATACAACAAAATAATAACTATAATTATAACATAATGTTGACCAATAACTTTTTAATAATCATATTTTGTATGAAACTCCTCAAAACACGGATAAAACTTGACTTTTGGCTCCATTTTTATGATAGATGATAGTGTGAAGACACTTATCTACCCAAAAACATCTGGCTGTAAAGAGGCCCTATCCTCTTGTTTATCAGGGCCAGATTATGTTAACATTCTGCGGTCCAGATGACTTCTACTACTAAGGAACATCCGGCAAACCAAATAACTCTTACTATCTAGAAACATCTGGCTGTAAAGAGGTTCTGTCCTTTTGTTTATCAGGGCCAGATTGTATTATTAATATTCTGCGGTCCAGATGACTTTTCATCATCCAGGAACATCCTGCGGTCCACATGACTTTTTATTACCCTCACCACTCGAATATTGTACTATATAAAAGAGCGTCATAATAAAGAACAGTTAGTTATCGTTTTGACCACAAAGTGAGGCGTTACCATTTTCAAACCCTATCCTCTGAGCTATTCTTACGAGAGTTTCCACGATAGGGTCGAAATATCATCTTAGGTTCTAATCCGAGGGAAATTCCCGTGACAATAGGGTGACTATAGTCACCCGTTGTGTACAGCCGACGTTTTGTGGCCGGTGACTATAGACACCCGTAGTAGCGAATGGGTTAAATAATTTTGTACTTTTTCGTGACCAAAAGTTTTTTACCAGGGGTAGTATATATATTTGAAGAAATATATTCACTTTTATTTGCTACCTTAAATAAATGCGTGACACATTCTTACGCAAACGAACATCACTACGTCCCAACGAGAGATTTTCTTGAGGTTCCTGGGAAGAAGTTCCGCGTATGAAACGTTGATCGTTACGCGGCCTTGCTAGTTGTTACATGTCATGGGAAACTTTCCGCCAGATCAGACGGTTGAAAACGCAGTACGGGAAAAAAGGAACATTAACTTGGTGGAATAAGAATTCTCGCCAAGTTGGCGGGACCAAGCAGGCGGAAGTCGAAGTCCAACATCTGGATCCGTGGTAAGATCTTGATCTCTTTCGAAGAAGGATAAGTCCAGAGTGATCTATTTCTCTCGATGGGGAAGAAGTGAAACTCGTGAGAAAATAATTGTCAGGAAGATACACTCTGCAAGTGGATGGTGTCAGGTCGATGAAGTTTTTGAAGCTTAGATTAAGAAGCTTCGGAAGTTATTTGATCGAATCGATACATCGCAGATCTATAGTATATTTACACTATTGTAGAGATGTATGGTAATATGGCCTTGCTATGGCATTCTTGATAAAGTGGACACTTGAAACAAGCACAGTCGAATATAAAAATATCCGAAGAATGTAAAAATTGTATCTGCAAAATGAAAATTCCAATTTTTCATTTGACACTAAAACTATTAACGATTATAGACTACTTATTTGCACTACAGATATTAAACTGTATTATTATCCGTGCTTGTTACAGGAATCCATAAACACTTTCTAAGAATACATCGTATCAAATTTGCAAAAGTTCTGTAAAAAATTACATTTTTTAAATAAAAATTATATATATTATATATAAAGATGGATTATTTTTACCATTTTGATGATGTCAATGTTAATAATATTGTTATCCAAAAATAACTAACATGTAGATTGAGAATTTGTATGCAATTTATGGAAAAAATCCAAAATTTACATAATATACAGAAGTATGCAAAAATAGTACATAATATTTAGCATAATACGACATTTATTTATAAATAACATAACATAACATGAATTTAGAATAATACAAGATTCATAAGACGAAGCAAATCTCTTCCCATAGTATTTCTTTAATTAAGTTCATAAAAGCATAAATCGGTATAAAAATTTGCACTCTGTTAATCTAAACAGAATATATCAATTATTTGAAGTAACTTTTGCCTAACAGTAGAATGAAAGTAACCTTTCACGTTTTAGAAATTGATTTAGTTTCTGCAGAACATCCTTTTCTTACCTCTTCAACAATCTTATAATATAAGGGTTACTTAACCCTTTGCACTCGAGAGGTTATTATTAGCCGTTTAACAATATTAACTTAGATTTTCAACTGTAAAATATTAACTAAGGTTCTTTATATTAAACTTCATTTAGTTTAGTTCAGTTGTATAGTAAAATTTACATATATGACTATTTAATCCCCAGGTCTGACTAATAAACAAATTAACTAAAGATTGAAAATTTGTGAAACTATCATTTGGCGACTAACAGGCGCCTCTCGAGCGCAAAGGGTTAATAATTGTAAAATAACTGAGATGAATTACTAATTCATTGCTACCGTGCTTCTGTGGCCTACTAAGGAGATAAGGAAGAATTGAACGTCGGCAACAACTCGATAGCTCGTCCATAAGGCACGACTGATCGATTGTTGGGTGCTGGAAGCTTGGGTCCTCCCGGAGGTTATAAATAACACCGGCTGTGGAAACGCAGCGGAATCACTTCTATCGCCGCTGAAATAACACCGATAAGCTACACCTCTTCGAGGACATTGCGCCTTTTATTAGACTTTTATAAGGAATCGACAGATTCATCTAAAATGTCCACGTTATAAACAGCCCCATCCATTCCGATGAAAAATGATCTTCGTGCAATTTTACCTTCAACAACTCATAATATCATGCTTATAAATTTATACATTTTATGAATGCAAGATTTATCTGTGGCTGATTATAAATTTTTAACAATCGTTCTATTCTAATTTTAATAACCTATAAGAAACTATAAGAAACCTTTTTAATATTGCTGTAATCCTTAGATTATCTTTGACTCAACAATGCTTCTCTTTCGCAAAATAATTTCATGAATTTTAAGAATAATATAAAGAAAGGTTGTTGTTATTACGTATAAATACCATATTTTGTATAATTAACATTTTTATATAAAAAATAAATTGTTGCAGTAAAAATAAAAGGGAATTAATAAAATAATTTCGAATGAGTGATATTGTATACCTTATCTAAAAACAAATTCATGAAAGGATGGTAATTTTTAGGCTTTTCCATCTATTCAAATCCCCCCTTAATTAAAATTTGAAGGATTTTGTATTTCATGAATTTTCTATGAACATTTCATGATATTCTTTTGATTTTATTTGGATTACCGTTGAGATAGTAATTTTTTGAAATAAATCCAGACATCTAATCCGGCTTGCCTTGTAATCTTTATTTATTACATTCTGCATTTCGATCTGTCTGTTAGTGCGGAATTTATCTTCGTTGTTCAAACGGAAAAACAAGTGGCCGTCTGTAAGCGGAAGCATCGATCAGCATCACCTGCACTATGCTTATCTTCTGTTAGTTTCCGTTCTCGGATCCTCGTTCATTTTTTCACGAAATTTCGACATCTTTCTCATTTCGCAATCCGACCATGAAAACGGATTACGTACCTAACGGCGTTCCATTAGCCTAATGAGAAAATATCTACTTTCTTTTTTTACATTTACTCCTTGTTTTTTGTACCAAAATTTTTCAAAATTGTTGGAAACTCGGAAAAAATGTGACATTCGTTGTCGTTTTCATTTTGTTACAAAGAAATAAATTGAATATTTGCATGTACAAAGCGTTTCCTAGAACAGTAGAATTATTAAAATGGTCAAAAACGACCAGTTCGTAATTTTTCACAGGAACTGGTAACGTATTTCTGTAAAATTCACTATAACGTTTTACAAAAAAAAAAAATAAAAAATAAAAAATAAACAGATTTATTTTCCTTATATTAGATACTTTTTCATATAATTTTCAGATGGGTTCCTTTGATACAAATAAATACGCTTTAATCGTTCGTAGTTGGCATTAATTTGGTGCTTTAAGATGGTACATTTATTTATCATACTTTTCAATTTATAGGTTTTATTATTTAAGCATGGCTATCTAAGTATCTCTTTTAACTATGATAAAACAAAGTATATTTTATGCATATGCAATTCGAATTGTATCAAAAGGCGAATATGCTGTAGGGAACATTTTTACAGTTTCCGATGAATATTATAATACTATCATTTCTTTCTCAGAGTGTACAAAGTTTTAAGTGTATATCCTTTTCAAAACTAATTCAGAAATGCATAATAATATAATAATACTGCAAATTTGCCGCACAATTAAATATTAAAACATCATAAATTTTCTGGATCACACAATATTGTTACTGCATTCTAGACCTTGCTACAATATTGTGCTTAAGTAATTCAGAGCACGATAAATTAAAGGGATTGAAAAGGGAGCGGTAAAGTGGATGGACAGGTGGGCTCGAATTTCTGGAATATCAGCTGAGTTGAGCCAAGTGGTGAACAAGATCGATCGTTTCGCGGTAGATGACTACACCCGATGCTCGCATGCGGAATGAGGACACCGAGTCAAGACCTGATCATGAAAATTTCAAATGGAAGCTTAATCCCTGTGAATCCATCAGTATCAAAGTCACCTAGTAAGATAGGAATTTAATAAATATAATTATTGGAAATGGGGTTTTAATATTACTAAATAAAATACACTCTTATTTAAAATATTAGGTGTACAAGTTAATTTTAGTCTTTCTTTTTGGCAGGTTCAGAGTTTATTTAAATTTTTATGCCCAAAATTTAGTGGATGAAGTAACCTCTCTCACTTTCTATAACCTTTGCCCATCTTTCGGACAACGGATGCCTGATTTAAAGAAACTAGGCTGCTTCGTATCGATGAACTCATTTAACCCTTTCGCTACGAGTGTCTCCTATAGGCGACATCCGCGCGACGTCCTGTGTGTACGAGCGTCGCCTATAGGCCACATCCGCGCGACGACCTGTGTGTACGAGTGTCGCCTATAGGCGACGTCAGTTCGATACCACTTGACCATGAGCGCTGCGATGTTTTTATCTTTAGGCATAATGCACCTCGATGGCATTTGTCTCATTCTCTGGTTGATTCGTATTTGTTTAAAACAAGTGAAATATTAGCATGTAATTTTGTTCGGTCCTTAGTTAATAATAATAGAGACAATGGTGGTATTATAAGCTGGAGATATCAGCGAGATATCTCCAAACATTCGATAGTGACGTAAGCTAAGGATAGCAGCGAGATATCTCAGATCATTTGAGATTTATCCCACTGAATTAAATTATTGAAAATTTTAATTTGATATTGTAAAGTGTAATTGAGAATTCTTAAATATATTTTTATTGATATAATAATTGGAAAACCTTAAAATATGTTGTTGTGTAACACTTAAAGTATCGTACGATCCGAAGAATGGTAAGTCTGCACAGAAAGATATGCGTCCGAACACCAGTTTACCTAAGTACAATATGCATACTTTGCGGCGCAGTGGTCCGTTCAGTGGCGCTACTTCGGCGGCACGCGGGCCCGTACAGCGGTGACGCTTCTACGGAAGACACTGCCGTAGCGAAAGGGTTAAAAGTGATTGCAATTCCTCGTCCTTGAATCGTTTTTTATCCTGGGGATCGAAATTTCCTTCCCGGAACCTTCAATATCAGTATTTACAGATAGAATCGGATACAGCATTCTCACCAAGAGCATCACAGATCATTTTTGCCGATATCATATTGATATACAGATCATATTGACCGAATCAAGCAGTTTTCTAACGTTTTGGAAAGCTAAGTGTCTACGTTACAAGACTCCAAAAATACTGTTACGATATTTACATTATAAATAGCCTTTATTATAATCGAAAGATGAAAGACTAAAATTAACTTGTACACCTAATAGTTTTGTACTTTATTGTATAACACGAGGAAAGTGCGACTCCAACCGAACCTCACGAGCTTTGTCATGAGACTAGCAAATGCAATGGTCAAAATTCCTACGACCCCGTTCGAGTTCTTAAGCCCCATTGTTTTGTTTCTTAACATTTTCTTACTTTGTAAATTATCAGACGTGGCTTGGGTTCTTGGTATAAACCCTTCAGAAAGTACGTTAAGAGAAAGCTGATTTTCCGTTAATTTTTGCTTCGTAATATTCCTGTATTCAATTTTTAATAATAATAAATAGGAATTTAATAAACATAATAAATTAAAAAATTTGCAACCATAATATAATTTCACTCCTACATATATTTTGCTAGGTTTTATCACAGCCTCAAACAGGTTTTATCATTTTTCGTACTTTCTATTATGAATCAATCAAGAAAAATTTTCAGTTAATAACAAACAGTTGGAATGTTCAAAAATTAGAATTATTAATTTTCGATGAGGATGGAAAACTTAAAATGAAAAGAATAATATTCAAACTTGCTATTTTTCAATCATTTACAAACTTCACTACAAATTTGCCCAGTATGTCAGTATTTTTACACGGTTTAATCGATTTAAAGAAAACTCGCGAGCAAATAGAAGCTTTATCAGCAGGGTCATCGAGTCGCGTTGGAATTTTGAGCAGAGTTTGCGCAAAAATTGCAGGAGTCGGAAGTAAAGTTAGTTAACAGAGCACGTGGTAACACAAGACGTTAGTCACCGCAACCTGTTTCGTTTTCCGTGAAAAATCCGTGAACGAGCCAACCGGGCCAACGACCCTTGAGAAAGTCGATTAACTGGCAATTTAATTACGACGAAGATTTAGGAAGGTGGGGCAACGGGAAAAGAGAAAACATCTTCGTTTCGAAGGAATCGGTTTCCCGTGAAAAACGTTTTCCTGAGACAAGTCGAAAGAAGCGAGCGGAACGTGAACTGGGCTACTACTACTCTGGTCGTTGCGCGGAGACCGGAAGTCCTATTCTTATCGCGGCTCTATTCGGCCGCTTCTTAATTTAATGAAACGTCCGGCAATCGTGCAGCTCCGACTTCTTAAGTAGAGGCGCTGATATCGATAACTGTTCGGTCCTTAGTTAATAAGAATAAAGACAATGGTGGTATTATAAGCTGGAGGTATCAGCGAGATATCTCCAAACATTCGATAGTGACGTAAGCTAAGGATAGCAGCGAGATATCTCAGATCATTTGAGATGTCTGTAAACATTCAATCACACAAATATTCGACCACGCGACAAATCACATAAACATTTGACCACACCAGATATCTATAAACATTCAGTCACCCAAAATATCTATAAACATTCCGCCACATTTGATCACGCAAGATACCAATAAACATTCAGCCACATTCGATCACGCAAGATATCTCCCAACATCCGAGTACGCGAGATATCTACCAACATCCGATTACACGAGATATACAGGGTGTTCGGACAGCCCTGGGCTTAAATTGAAAGAGTAACTCCCTGAGACATTCTAAGACGAAAATCAAGAGTAACGATTTTGCGTTTGAGGCTTTGTTTACGAGTTATAACTAGTTAAAGATATCGTTTAATCCGGACCGTTCGACGCTTGAGCATCACTGTGGACTCAGCGACGTTACCGACCGAGTTGCCTCGGTTACCCGCTCTCAAGAGTCGAACGGTCCGGATTAAACGATATCTTTAACTAGTTATAACTCGTAAACAAAGCCTCAAACGCAAAATCGTTACTCTTGATTTTCGTCTTAGAATGTCTCAGTGAGTTACTCTTTCAATTTAAGCCCAGGGCTGTCCGAACACCCTGTATATATAAGCATTTTTACCGCACGCGGACAGATCCTTGTAAGCATCCGACCAGGTCACTCGCCCGCAGACCCTTGATCGCAGCACTAGTATCAATTAAATTTAATAAGTAGAGAAAAAAAGTGTTGTCAATTATTTAACCCAGCCATTAGAAGATACAAGTTGCGTTGGCTATCAATACGCCCAAACAATTAGTATCCACCAATAACGTTATCGATAATTTACGATTTTGATAGTATCGTTAAAGCTTCGATAAGTTGCATCTATAATATATCTTGAATTAGGTGTGTCTCGTTCTTAACCCGGCTGCGGTTTAACCGTTTGAGTCCCAAGCAGCGTGATCGCGCTGTTGAGATTTTGTGTCGAGAAAACCCAGCGCATTTCGAACGTTGTGGACAACTGACGGTGCGTTACCGATTGTCGAAGCGCGTTCAAATTTACTAAAGCGAGTACGTCACACAGCTCCTTTTAATGTAAATAGTACATTTTACAATAGGTAGAATAATACTATAATAATGCGATAATACATTACAAAATAAAAATTTTAATACAAGCGCTATTGC
Source organism: Tetrapedia diversipes (assembly GCA_033822845.1). NCBI lineage: Eukaryota > Metazoa > Arthropoda > Insecta > Hymenoptera > Apidae > Tetrapedia > Tetrapedia diversipes. The sequence goes on from JAOPTO010001278.1 coordinate 49,377, forward strand.
GCCGCTTGGTATTTCTCGACATGAAATAAAACAAGCGCTATCGTGCTGCTTGGGTCTTTTCGTACTCATTTAGAGAAAGCGCGGTTGTGCTGTTTGGGATTTTTCTACAGTGCTTTTCAAAACCCCCTGGGACTCAAACGGTTAACAGACATTTTTGTCTTACAAGGAAACACCTCAAACTGACATTCATGGATTTGAATGAAACTTTGTGGGATTATAGAGTGATCCGAGACAAGAATAATGGTATGCTTCATTTGGGCCCAATCGCCCTTTAACCAGTTAAGTGTGGCGACCTCTTTACAAAGCACTCCCCAGTGTGTGTCGCGATAATCAGGCGATGACGGATATAATTATAAATTCAACTCAAATTATTTATAATTTTCATTTGTTTTTTTTATTTCGTGTTGACCTCTAAACATTTTAAACTTTACGAATATAATTTAATTTTCGCCAAAATTACAATTTAAATATCAAATTGCAACAAAATTTTACGCATGACGGATATAGTCGTCATGGCACAAAACTTTGCCATATCTCCATAACGGATATAGTCGTCAAACACACTTAACTGGTTGTACCTAACCCTAAGTTGTACCTAAGAATTCAATAAAACAACAATAATGTTTAAAACGTACTTCTTATTTATCTGTTTGCATAACACATAAGTATTCAGTTAGTACAAACATTACACACAAATCTTTTTATTCTTTTGTCAACATCAGCGCATAAATCGTGAACCCATGATTTGCATTTCAAGTATTTAATCATGTTTTCCTCCCGATCTTCTCCACAAATAAAACAAAACCAATCACTTTTCTTCTTTTTAATGTTTAATGCCAATTCTTTTTTATTCTTCCTTTTTATTCCTACGTTTCTTTTATTTGCCGCATTTTTTATGTTTTCTTTATTCTGCGTTGACGTTATTTCAACTGATGAGGTAGAGCATCCACGGAATACTTTGCTGTGATTTATTATGGGAATAGGAGCTAAGATATTTAGGGATGTCATATTGTCTATGAGCTTCATTAAATCCAATAACTCTTTTCGATAATTTGGTCAACGCCTCTTTCATATCTTCTTGTTTCCATTTATTATAAATTCGCTTTAACTGCCTTGACATAATTATGGTCTAAAAATAGGAATGAAAGCAACGTTAATTGAGAGAGGGTAAAAACAAGAAGTAATTTCTTAAGTTATACCAGTACGATTTAGGAACCTCATACCGGTACGACTTAAGACACGACACAAGTTACATTTAAAAGTAATGTAACTTAACATTGAATAAAATTAATACGATTTCGTTTCGACCAAACGATTACGTAAATTCTTCTGAATTTATATCTAAGAAGTAACACGATTTTAACAATAATTAATTTGCAAAATTAACTACCAAACGTATGCAGAAAATTATAAGAAAATTGAAATAAACTTATCTGATCAGCGGATTTATAACGAGGCTGATTCACGGCAGAAAATGAAATGTAAAACATTTGATTGTGGTTACATGTGCTGTTATCGTTGTAGATCATTCAAAATTCAAGTGGTACGACTTAAGCACTGGTACGACTTGAGCAACCTTACCCTACTTCCTCAATATCTATAAATGCCCAAACATCCACAGCCTAATCAGCGCATATACGTATAACAGCACCTCAGTTCGGAAGCTGTAGGTGTTTCGTTTCGAACACGGGGAGAATGCTTAAAACGTGTGGAGAGCGCAAATGAAGGGGATGACGACTGCTGTTGGCCCGATGTAGATTAAACACGCGGGCATCCCCTCTCGTATGTCTGGCAGGGGCTTTCCCTATTGTTTCCGGGGAGGCGACCGCTTTGTAGGTTTCGATCAGCCGCGCGGCCCCGTTACTCCAGAGATCCGCGAACAATTAAACGGCCGTTACCTTTCGTGAACTTCCTGCGGCGTAATCGATTACTCGGGGCCTCGACTTTCCCGGCTGTCGACTGTCGACTGTCGACGGTATTGGTATTCCTAATTACAACTATGGAGCACAGTCTGATTCGCGGGGAAGTTGAAATTCAGGCGTTAGCTGCAAGTAGGACGCGAATGCAAAAACCTGGCTTTGAGAGAACAATGTTTAACACGTTTCCTGCCGTATATGCTCTGCGCTAAAATTTCCTCCCACGCCGGAAAACAAGCCTTTAACCAGTTAACTGTGTCGATCATTTTGCAAAGTGCGCCCCAGTGTGTGTCGCGATAATCAAGCGATGACGGATATAGTCGTCAAACACAGAGTAAGTAGCGCTGTTGAAATATTGGGTCAAAAAGACGACTTTATTTTAGAAAATGAATGAATTTATTAGTAATATTTACACAATGGATCAACGTAAAGCTATATTTACACATAATTAACGAAAAACTTAAAAAAAATCAAATATTTGTAGAAATTAAAAATTTATAATGTTGCTTTCGTGTGATATGTTCTGAAACAGGGAACGATGCACAGTGCACTTTGCATGTCGGACACCAATACCGAGAGTCTTTTATAATTTTGTTTTTATAACAAATAGAACATCATCGCCGATGGAGAATCTAATATACTTTGTTTTTTTGGTTATGATACGTCAAGATGAAAATCGGGATAATCAAAGATCCAGTGTTACTGCAGTGCTTACGAGTTAGCTCTCAGGAAGTTAGAAATCCAACTCAAATTATCTATAATTTTCATTTGTTTATTTCATTTCGTCCTGACCCCTAAACATTCTAAACATATTACAATTTACGAATATAATTTAGTTTTCGCCAGAATTACAATTTAAATATCAAATTGTAACAAAATTCTGCCATTCTTCCATGACGGATATAGTCGTCAAACACACTTAACTGGTTAAAAATAGGCATATTTTTAACAATATTTTGTCAAATAAAATAAAAATTATCGCTTTTCTCGTTTAACCATTTGCACTCGAAGTTCTTTTTCATTCATATTACTAGCAACTCGAAGCGATTTCAATGGAAAGATCGCATTCACATGTAAGTAAATGATATGCTCATTAAAAGTAAAGTCATTGCTGTATGTTATTGTTTTTTCATTGATTATAGTTAAAAATGTTATAATATATATAAAAAAAAATTATAAAATTATTACACTTTGTAATCATCCAAGGTGTGATACCTCTGGAAGCAATCGCCAATATGTAATCTTGGCCTTTCTATACAATTTTACAAACGTCAAATGTGACATTGGATTTTCATTATTTATTCTTTTAATAGCAGTGCACAATGCGACTGTCTTTTATTACCAAGAGTGGAATATCCTATACATAATAGTTTTTACGATTTGCCTTTGTCCTTATATTATATTATGAACTGAAAGTTATTTGCATTGTCTCCATAGCGGAGCTCTCTAGTTTGAAAATAAATTTTAAATGGCTCCGCTCCGGAGCCATCGAGTGCAAAAGATTAAATTTATAAAGAAATATGCCCTTCTTTTAAATTTATGGTTTTAAATTACTGAATTATTGTATATTATACCACAAAAACCATGTTTGTTTTAGCCATTAAAAAAACATGGGGCGTATACGCTCCACGTTGGCCTGAACGGAAAGTCTTTAAAAAAATATTCGGCAGGGAACGTGTTAAAGAATTAATCATCTATCAAAATAAATCAACATAAACTAATTTCTAGCGAATAAAATTGTTATTACATAAATGCTAATAACCCCAGATTTTTATTATTGGTTTTAATAGGAGAATATACGTTCTAATTTTTAGTTTCAATTATAAGAAAGATATAATAATAATGTCCGGAAAAAGAGTTCTTGAGACGAGTTCACGCTCTTATGGCAGCTGTGCCCTCAATTGTGTGTTGCAACTATATGGATCAAATATATGTATCCCTCAAAGGGACACGTTTCAGCTTTTGATGAAACGAGTGATTAAACGATGTACAGGAGAGGAATTAACCCTTAGCGCTCCGCACGTTTTTGTACCACTGCCTACCAGCAAATCCGGCACATTTTCGCAGCGGAACGAGTGAGAAGAAGGAGTCTTATTTCAAGTGAGAAGAATTACACGTGTTTGTGAATGTTTTTGATTTTATTTATTTTATACATATGCACTTTCTTCTTGTAAATGAACGATAAATTTTAAATTTTGTAATTCACCATGGTGTGATATCTTTGGAAACAATCTCCCATGTGCATTCTGGGTTTACTTGGGCAAGTGTCACAGTATTCTCTTCACTTTCAATAAGTATCATTCGTCGCCTCTTTGGTAGTATAATTTCGGAACCACTACTTGAAGTGTCAGAATTATAATCAACATTGTCTTCCACAATATCTTCTAATACTGGAAAATCAAACACATCTTCACTATCACTCAACTCTATATTCTCATCATAATTGTAGGCAATTTAGTAATCAATGGAGCCTTTGTATAGGGGAGAGCGGCAAAGAATAACGAATGCCGATTGCCATTGCTTTCTTTTGGCGACCGCGGATTAGGCTTCGAGGTGTCGCCGTGTTATTCTTTCGGGGTCGCGTTATCTTCCGGCGCCGTTTTAAACAACGCCTGCGTTGTAGGGATAAACAGTCGCGGCCGTAAACCTGATCCCCGAAGAAAATGTGGACGGCCGATATCCTAGAAGCAAACGCGTGGGGATATCGAAGGCGGGCATTTTTCCGAAGGTCCTGATTGGTAAGGACAGGAACCGCCTATCAGGCCCGAGGCGAATAAATAGGAAATCTCGCGATAATTAGGGTTAATTAGTTAGTTCGTTCATGAGATAGAGTTCATAGATAGTTCAGAGTATATAGTTCACGGTGCGTTAATATAAGTTGTTGCACTAGCTCGTAATTTAGGTAAAAGCCCATCGGCCAATAAAATAATTTCCTACATAATAATTATTTTTCTCCATGTTGCTAACCATAAAATGGGTCAAAAAATGATTCAATTGTAACAGTACAGAGACTGAGCACGTTTTAACTACAGATAACAATTGCCAACGCCGACGATTTCGTAACATCTTAAGCGTAATCATGTTAAAAACATTGGGCTCCGCAGCGGAGCCTACGGAGTTACGGAACAAATGACGAATGGCTCTGTGTAGCGGAGCCAACGGAGCGCTAAGGGTTAAGATTTAGCCTTTCGGGATATGAATTTCATTAGAGATGAAAATAGATACTATAATTGTGTCATAGTTAATTATACTGCGTCGTATGTATTGTTGCGATACTTAAGATGTTAATTTATGTATAACGATTTTATTCACTAGAAATTAGTTTACGTTGATTTATTTTGATAGATGATTCGTCTGAATTATTTCATTATTTGAATAATAAATTAAATAATTTTCAACTAAGTATAATTTGTGTTTAAATAATTATTCCTGAAGTGCTTGTTTAATGCTTTACATTGATTCTCGATTTTACACGGAAAAAATCACTGAAACAAAAATGTATGTATTTGTTAAAATCTGATACGATCCTATTACTGCCTCTGAAATATTTGATTTCAATGAATATTTCCTTCACTCCTCTTCATTGATCAAGTAATTAGTACATGTATAAAAAAATGGATTAACAACCTTTGACAAGTTTTTCATATAACAAAATACATTAATATCGTATTAACAATATTTGCGCTATTCGTAAAAAAATAATGAATAAAAAATGATGAAACGTGTATGCATCCAGTGGTAGCTAAATTCCGCCATATAATGATTGATACGCTGCATGTTTTTATATATTTTTGCAAAATTGAAACATGCAAAAAAAGCACAGAATGCAAGAATTTATTAAACATCGCAACTGAAATATTATAGGATTTGAAAGGTGAAAAAGATTTCCATATAAATCCTATTACTTCAGTTGTGCTTGCATAAATGTAAATTTGCATAAAAATCGCATTCGAGCGATTAGCGAGACACAGAAGTACGTGATTGCATAAAAATTACGGAAGAAGTTGTTGGATAATGAAAGATTAAAACGTGAAGCAATAATTATAATCTATCGGGGTAGTTGAATATTCTTCTCAAGCTGTTCTCCAAATATTTAAACTCTTAAACCGCCTGGTTAATTACCCGGCCCGGCTATACGCCGTCATATTTCAAGACTTCATACTTGCGAGAAAATACAGAGCATAATTTATGATCGGTTACCGGTGGCAGATGAATTATTACTCGGAGCAATTCTTGCCTACCGCCTCATCCTGGCGCATTAATCACAACTGCTTTAGGGTCGTTTCCTCCTCCAACAATTGCACCCTTCAGCCTCACCGACCCGGGAAGTGACGCTGTAGAATGTGCTTATTAGTTAATTACCATCTTCGAATAATTCAACCGTTACTGTCTCATGACTGCGGCCCGGCTCGCGGCGAGCCTCTCCTGCGACGAGGAGGATCGAGGATCCTGCAATGGTAACCGAGTAATTGATTGACGCAACTAGACATTCCAAACAGATGTACCTCCCGTGTCTTGTTCGATCGCTCACCGGTATTATCGGGTAAACAAGTTGCGACTTCAAATATTGAAACCAATTAAAGGGTAGGACTTGGAAACGCGAGTGAATTTGATGGCAACATGTTGGTTGCTGATGTTCAACCCTTTCAGTTTTATCGTTGAATCGTAATTTAAATAATAAGTATATTAATAAACCTTACTAGGTTTAAATTATTTAAATTACGATTTATTAATTAATCATTTTATTATTAACAAATCCATATATTTAGATTTATAAATAATTTATATATTATTAATTAATTAAAAATTTATAATAATTTAAATCTGGTAAGGTTTATTAATATACTATATATTAAAAATTAAATTTATTAATTTTAAATTATTTAAATATTAATATATAAATAAATCTTAAATAATATAAATATATATATTAATAAATACTTATATAGGATGATATATATATATACATTTATTAATATGAGATAGAGATGAAACACTGAGTGTGAGTATGTGCGTGTGTGTGATTGAAAGAAGGGGAAATGTAGAAACAATAGAACAGCGTGGTTGTAGTAGTTTCGGCATCGGCAGTTCACCCTGATCCGTGCATATGAATAGATGTAGTGAATTAGTAATAGTTATTATAATTAAGTAATGTTTAGAATAATTATAGAGTGTATGTATGTATTATTATTATTATTAAAGTGTTAAAAAACCCAACAATATGTATATATAAGGATTTGTAAATATAAAATATTTTATTAATAAATCGTTGAATCGGCTTATCAGTGTTTTGTAACGAGTAAATTGAACCACTACGGTTTTCACTGATTATTCTTTACTATAAGTATACACGAAATAAATACTCGAAATTTTAAACTTTGCACTTGAAATGCCAGTACTATTGACATGAATTATTTATTCACTCAAAATACAAGATATAATCTAATAAATTATGTGAACTAATAATTTATAAATTTAATGTTTCTCTATATCATACTAAATTTTTGATAACAAACTCTATCTTTAATTTTCAAATATACTAGATGGAAATATTAAAGTACTTCTTACAACTGCAAGGGATTAATATTTTCAGCACAGAATCATGAAGATCGATGAAAGATTTCAAATGTTCAAGGGAGTGTGATTCAATAAATAGTTGCAATCTTAAACGATCTTACTTTACACATTTCATGCGTCAAACAATACGAAGAATTGATGGAAATAAAAAGACTATATGATTCCACTTAAGGAAAGAAATATATAATTGTGTTATTTTAAACTTTATTCGAACTGTCGTACATTTATTCCTAATATTTATGAGGAATTGATGGAAATAAAAAGACTATATGATTCCACTTAAAGAAAGAAATGTATAATTGTGTTATTTTAAACTTTATTCGAACTGTTGTACATTTATTCCTAATACTTATAAGTACAGTAATGCCCTCATAATATCATTAATTTCTATATTTCTATTTTCTAAATATTATTCGAACTTGTTTTAAATATTACACGTTGTATTACTGTTTAGCAAATATTACTATATGTGCGTATCTGTACCTTATACGTAGATATTGCCAGGGGAAAACAGTTCCATGAATTATTACTTTCTATTGATACATTCATCAAATCGTATTTCCTCTTTGACCTCTTGTTCTACTGTTAACTCGTATCATTGCGCAAACAAGCAGCAACTTCAAACATTGAGAGCAATTAAGGGGCAGTACTTGGAAATGAGATGGTGTATACCAATGCTCATTCATAAGTTCAATAGCATATATTAGGCAAAATAAGCTCCAGAATCCCAAATTTCCTTTCCCAACACAGACAGCCTTGACCAATCAATGTCCCATCCCTTAGTTATCCCTTATGTGTTCCATTGCCCACCTGAACCTCGACCTAACTGATTTATCATTTAGTAATCCCTAAATCCTATTCCTCCACTCTCAAATTTAGATCAACTCTAGACTAAAACAAGAAACCACAACATCGTGAGATATAACTTCTGATTTTCAATTAATTAAATTCAGTTTAATGCAATATTATATTTGTAATATCAATAATAATTTATTCTTGCTTATATTACTCGGACATGGATATTGCTTAATATCTAATATGTAAACCCTTACACTACTCTAATATACAGGGTGTTCCAGGTTTTAATGTTCAAATTTGGTTAGCGTATTCCATAGCACAAAATAAGAAAAAAATGTTATGTAAACATAGGTCATATAGAGCTTTATTAAGATGTTATAACAAAAATTAAATGTAGCAGCACGGAAGGAATTTTGCAAATATCTCGGAAACTAAGGCCAAGCGACAGTTATATGTATAGGAAAAAGTTGTTCAGAATACTCTCTTCTACAACATATTTCAGAATCATTAAAATCGGAGTTGAGGCCCCTAAAGTAAATAATTACCTATTTCTTAGCGTTTAAACGTGTCCGCTTGAATCTATTTACGCACCAGCCCTCGTTGCGATCCTCACAAGCTATTATAGGCGAAAATTCGTTTCAATGTTTGGTGACCTCAGGTAGTAAACATAGCTTACATAAACACACTGAAAAACACAATACTCTTGATCTATTGAAGCCAATACTCGCAGTAACAGCAAGTTGATTACTATTCCTATTCTGAATTTTTGTTATAACTTCTTAATAAAGCTCTGTATGACCTATGTTTACATAACATTTTTTTTCTTACTTTGTGCCATGGAATACACTGACAAAGTTTGAACATTAAAACCTGGGACACCCTGTATAATACCTTAACTAGTCTAATTAAAACAAGACATCAGATATTGTAATAAAACAATGCAGCAATTATTATTGCATAATTCAGTTTATGGTACAGTCTTGCACATAAATAAAATGAAAACCTTAATGAAATTTTAGTAATGAAGAACTTGTATTTCTGTATTTACTTTTAACTAAATTTATATTGTTTCTTAATTTTTGTTTTCAATGACTCTGGGAGGAAAGAGAGAAAGAAATTTTATAGTGCCATAGATATAAAGCCGGATAAATTTTGCGGACAGTATGAGGAAGCAATTTATTCTAATTTAGCCCCCGTAACTTCATTATCGCTTTAGTTTAGTTGGAATTACCCCACCACGCTAATCTGTGTGTAATGTTTCTCGGCATTAATCGGGATCATAACGGATTATGAGATTCCGTCTCGCGAGATTGTTTGCGAACCGGAAATCCACTTAGGTGTTGATGACGCCGAGTTCTGGACACGTTTCATTGAAATTCAGACAAAAGACTTAGTAATATCACTTAAAATTACTTCAAAGTGAAAATATTTAAAAATGAAGAAAGTTCTTGCATTTTTAGTGACATATAGAAAAGGGCTTTGCTGGCTTTAATAAAGGAATACAGATCTATTGTTTCGTCATACGCTGTACTTTATCGTAGTATGTACGTTTACATTTATAACAGTGTTAAGTTATCTTCACGTTTAAAGTTATATATTGCAGGGGATGTAAAAATATCGATAGACTATATAAAACAGTAGTAAAAAATAGCACAACAAGAAGTTTTTAACTATAAATTATTTGATTAATAGAAAAGATGAACAGGATCATAGATAAATTAATTATACATGCGATACTTTAAGAAGTCTTTGTGTACTTAAAGTTAAAATAGAAAATCATAAATTTTATGTTATATTAAAATGATTCAACAACATTAATTATTGAACACTTAATAAATGCCCAAAGTTATTTCTAAATGTGCTTAAAGTTAAAATAGAAAATTATCAATTTTGTGTTATATTAAAATGATTAAAAACTAATAGTAATTCGTAAACATTCGAAGTTATTTCTAAACGACTTCTAGTTAAATGAAACGATATACTATTTAGACGTCCATTTTTTAAAATTCTATTTCGATTCAAAAAGAATTTCCTTGAACCACATGACAAAACCTACTCCAAGCATATGTATGGTACTGTGGTACGTCTGTTATCGATGAAACGGATATTATTTCACTGAGTTACGAATTAATTGAGCACGCTGATCCCCATTGTAACGAGATCCTTCCCTACCTCCTGTGATTCTAATCGAATTAACAGAACGAGGCAAGCACAGTGTACAATTTACAATCTCGTTTACAAAAGCAATACGGGATGTCTGAAACATTATACACTGTCGTTATATCGTTTAATCCATCCATAGTCGAGAATCAAAAGGGGATTTTGATGGATTAGTAGAAGAGAAGAAACTTGTCTTTCACACAGGCCGTGTTACAGAGGGCATTTTATCCCGAGAGGGAGGAATTCTACAAAATGAGGACTGAGTGTTTGTTAGGCCAGTACCTAAGAGCTATACTTAGTTGCAGGGATGCGATCGCAAAGAATGGATCGGAGCGAGAGACGAACGACTAAAGTGTATCTGAAGCGTGAACGAAGCGTGCTTGAACGGAATTGTAGGTTGTTTAAACTGAGACGCGAAGAACGATCACTTGAGACGACACGAAACTGAGAAACTTTGAATGGACTTGATCGAATGTATCTAGTGAGAAAGGTTAAAGATTAGAATGAAAGAGAATTAATGCGTAAGAGGAGCGCGCGAAAAGCAGTCACTAGTCGAGTTGGAATAGAAGGCGATTGCTTTTAACTCATTTGCATCACAGCTCTCAATACTCGCTACTAGTGTTATTCATCCGAGAGTCAACGATAGCTCTTGTGTTTTTGTTTATTATTGATCTTATTTGGAAATTATGCGTAACGATTAACACTTTACCGACCGAATGGGGAGATCTCCCATTTTGTCCCCAACAGAGCGTTGCAATTGATTCTATTTGCTTTTGTTATTAGTTAATCTTGAACTAGTACTGTTCATAAATTTTCCAAAGTACAATTTTTAATAAATTCAACATCAGCTTAGGACCGACTAATAACAAAAGTAAATAGAATCAATGGCACTGCTTTGTTAAGGAAAAAACGGAAGATCTTCCCATTCGGTTGGCTAAGTGTTAAATAGAAAATAGTATTATAGATTTTCACGATAAATATACTGAGATAGTTCGTTTAAGCCTTGAAATTCTGTATGACTGATAAGACATCCATGAAATGTCTTACGGTAAGAGAAGAATATTACCAAGGGCGTATTATTTTGCGATTGGTGATAATTGACAATCATCGCGTGCGGATTATTCCGCTTTTGGATGCAAATGGGTTAATCAGGGTGGCCAGGTGAAGTCTTTACGCTTCCTCTTCTTCTCGCATTCTGCTGGCCTTAACCGTTTGAGTGCCAAGCAGCGCGATCGCGCTTCTTCTGTTCTGTCCTCAAAGCGCCAGCGCTCTAGGCTGAGAAGCCCATAATCACAGCAGGCTCGGTTTATTTCGATACGCGACTTTGTGATTACCCTTCAGTCTTAGGTAAAAAAAAAAAGATAAAAGTGGAGTAATTTTATTCTCAGGAGAATGTCGGAACAAAACTAAACTGTAGGGAATATTTATTGCATGTAAGCTAAAACCAGTGGTATCGCACTTTTTGGCATTTTTCGGCACAGAATATAAGGAGCGCTATCACGACGCTTGGCAATTTTCGATCGGGAAATAAGAAAGAGCCATGGCTCTCAAACGGTTAAACTCTCATTTCGTCACCTTGCTTTCGCCGTGAGGCATGAGACCCGTGAGCCGTGAGTGCTGCCTGAGCCAGAGTGGGGAGAAAGTAACGGATGTCCCTTACAGGACTGTATTTTTGCGTAAGATGGGCCGTCTATCGCGTACTGTAGTACAAAAGTGTTAGAAATTGGCAAGAGTTATGTTTATTGTTGGAACGTGGTGACGAGATGAATGACCAGTTTTTCCTAAATCTTGATCGTTTTGGTTTATAGCCACTTTGGACGTAGGTCCTGACAGCCAGTCATCATTTGAGTCAGACCCTAACTCTGACTATTGATAGGCGATACATTCCACCCTTCCGCTTTTCCTTCTTACCAGCGTGGTTCTCTTTCTCATTTTCCAATCTTTGCACTTTCGGAACGTTCCACTTCCACCTCTACACAGAAAGTTTCCTTCATCTTTCCATTTCCTGAAGTCTTAGAATCTCTCAGAATTCTCCACCAAAAAGTAAAATTCTAGCAATCGTCAAGAAGTGCACATCATTTTTTAAATCTCGTAATCGTCAAGGAAGAGGCAGAAATATTTGAATTTACAAATAATCTGCGCTGTTGCGGACACTAATTGAAGGAATACTTGTTATTTTCCACTTTTGCTCAGACAGGGGTCATGGGCTTCACAGTTCACGACGAGAACGGAGAGACGGAAAACAAGTATAGGGTGTCATACAGTGGCTCCAAAAAGTATTCGTACACTGTATTATAAGGAAGTTCTTCTATCTCTGAATTTCTGATTTCAATGAAACTTTATGCGTGTACAGAGCATGATGCGTCCTGCGTGGAGTAATTTTTTTGACAGCGAAATACCTTTTAAGGAGACTGATAACGAATCTCAAAGTTTCAGCGATTTTTCACGCTTTGAGTTCAAGCTTTTCTGTGTTCCTCTTTTTATGACAGGGCGATAGAGTATTAAAAATTAAACATTTTCTATTTGAAATGTTTTGCTTCATCAGGTACCATTACAAAGTTATCTTTAAAAAATTAGAGAAAATTCAAAAACCTTAACGCTGGTTTCACCCCTTTAAAATGGCATTTAGATGAATAGAAGAGATTAATTAATACGTATACTATTACGATCTACTTACCCACAAAATTTTATCAAATACTTCTATCAGACTCAGAATGTCAGGGTTAAACAAACTTATTTGTGACATAGTGTACGAATATCTCTTGGAGCCATTATAATACGAGCAGAAGGGGAAGCGTAAAGACTTCAACTGACCATCCTGCTCGTAATTTGAAGCGTGACAAGAACGGACCCGGCCCAGAGTTTTAGGTAATTCTAAATATTAGGTAACGAGAAGCTAATATGAAATTATGTAATTGTAAAAATTCAAATGTAAAATTTGTCGGGATAATACAAACGTACGTTCACTATCAGCTAATACGTCGAGGATTAAGATTCGGTCTCGACTGGCATGCGAAGTCTTTCGATAAAAATCTACTATAAATTCGTTCCCGAGCGGCAGATACTTAGTTGCAACGGCGGCACCGAACACATTCTGTTTACCTTTCCAGACTCGTCTCGTTAAACGGAGTGTAGATAGAATCTTGAAGGAACGCTTAGCGAATTTAGATAGAACGAATTTGTACGAGCGAGTTTGCTAAGAACCGTTCTTATTTAATCCCTTGCACTATAACATCCTGTAAGACTCATATGTTTTTCGGCTCAAACATAAGAAACACGGCTCAAACTCGTGGTATATTTTATAGGCCACATATATATAAGAAAATTCTATTTTGATGATTTTAGTAGAGCAAACGATGGAACTCAGGTGTGAATAAATAAAAGTGAAGTGATTAGAATATTAATAAGTGTATATTTAACACGTTCACGCCGGCGCGGATATTTGCTGTCCGCTCTGTGGGGCGGCGCGGCACCATTGTTCCGACTTTTTGGTCATGACAAGCTCCGATAAATCTGAAACAAGATTCTTGTAGGTTTCGACGCCCTGAATCCGAATCCGCAATCCATTCCTTGCCCGAGTCCCCAGGTTTTGAGAAAATCGACTTTGAAAAAAAAGGCGATTTTTCAACTTTGATCGTGTATTACCGCGTTATTATTAAAAATAACCGATCTCTGTTTACGGCATTCGATAGCCTGAACCTTTTCGAATACAGCGGTATATAATAAGTTTGCAATCGGATGTTGCTTGGCACATTTGAAAGGTACAGCGTACGCGGCGAATAAAACAAAAAGGGTAATAACTTTTTGTGATACTTGTCCAAATAAGCCGACGCTTTGTTTCAGTTGTTTTAAAAAATTACATAAGTAGTATAAGTAGTTATATTTTGTTATTGATTAATTATATGTTATGTATTTTGTGTTGAATGTTTGATTATAAGGTAGAAATGTATAATGTATAATGTTAAATCAATAAAATAGTATTTTGTACTACGTGTTTTTCGATATACAAACGTGGCCCATTGGTGGCCCATGCCGGCGTGAACGTGTTAAACAATTTAACAGTAACAACTTAACGACTTTGCAACTTAGCAACTTCAACGTTCAAAATCACACTCTATCTACGTTCACAGTCAGAACCTTTCTTCCACGTTTCTTCTTCCTTTTTTCCGCGAACAGTTCGCGAGCTGTGCTCGCCAGCAGTGTGGACACTTTCGCGAACAGCGAGCAGTGAGCAGCGAACTCAGCGAACAGCGAATACTGTTCTTTCGGGAAGCGGTACATCAAAGAAACTGTTCGCGAGCTCGAAGCGTGTCTGGACCCGTTTGTTACACAATTTGATGGAATTCGACTAGCTCTCAATTGTCGTCAGTTTCTACCAAGCATTTTTCACAGTATTCGTATAACATTCTGCTAAAGCTTTTAAATCCATTTTCGTTTTGTAATAATTTGCCCACTAAACTGATTCCACCAGAGGTTTTTCTTATTGTAAACAATTGTCTTTGCCAACATCGATGCTCTCTGTTTTTTCTATCATTATTTGTTTTTATTATATAATATGCAGATGCTGCGAGTAATAGATTTTGTTCAGACATTTTTAAAGTCTGTACATTGACATCCGTATGTGGCAAAAGTTAATAGCGAACTGCCCATGAATTCAAAGCGAACAAGCTTGTAACTGCTCGCGAGCTGCTCGCGAACTGTTCTTTCCAATGTGGACGCGGCATTAGTCAAACACTTTCTGCCACGCGCTCGCATTTTCCCGTCATATATTCTTCCAAACACTCGTTTCCTTTCATTCTAATTGTCAACCTTTCTTACTCGATGCATTCGGTCACGACCATCCAGAATTTCTCAGTCACAACGTTTTCTCAAGTGGTCATTTTTCACGGCTTAGAAACATTCGAGCCCAAAAATTCTGCGTTTACAGGACAATCGTCCAACTCAAGTACCCTTTAGACTTTCCCAAACTCGCATCCACTCAATCGCATTCCTACATATAAGAAGCATGTTATTATACTTTATTATATCACATTATATTTCATCACATAGTGTTATATTTTATTGCTTAAGCTGTTATACTTAAACATTTTATAAATCCCCCTTTTTTACCAACTGTTGCGTGCACTGTTGTAATTTAAATCATAGTGCAATAGAAGTTAATAAACATTTTATCATTTAAATAGTGTTTTTACTTCTTTTTATACCTTTAAACCAAATCCAGGAACGATTTAATAAAGATCAAAAACCTACAGTACAATGTACGATGCAATGACCGAAACTTCGTAGGCGAAAGGGTCTCTGCTGTGCGCACAAATGTAATAGAGTGAATGCAAATTGATTGTAGACACGTGGTTAGTGACAATTGACTGTATATCTGGATTAGACTTTAGCCGACGATATCGAAGACTGTGAGCAGTTAAAAGCTGTTAGGGGGAGGTAGGCATTCGATTCACGTAGCACCGCGGCAAAATCAATCCAGTTAGTAGCTCGACGCGGCGCGACAGAATTGATCGTTGGAACGCTCAGGACGTATTAAATGGGTTTGGTCGACCCCTTTATCTTTCCTGAATCGGCCTATCCGAGAAATTTATTCTTCCCCCGCAACATGGAGCGCCATCGGAGACCATCGGAACATGTGAGTTTCGGGAGTGGAAAGAGATCGATGTTTGAATAGCGGGGCGCATTGGAAATTCGATTCCCTCGTTTAGCGTGATCGTTTCCTTGAAATTTCCTGAGAAAATGTGGCACGCAGCGTGATATTGATTGGTCAAGTGTGAAGTAGTATCAAATGTGAAATAATGATTTAGCAGTCTATTGTGTAATGCATTTGTATTATGTCGATGAGTGTCGCCATTCTGTGGCTGACAAAGTTAAAATGCTTTCTTTTGTTTTTCATCAGTCGTTGGAGAGTCGGCCACGGGAGAATACATCATAAAGAGAAATAAATATATCGTAAATATTAATGTGTGAAGTGATTTCTACAAAGTCGTACCAAGAAGTAAAAAGGAATGGGGAAATCGACACCCCGGTAAAAGAAATTGCAACAGACCCAACCGACCAAACCAACATCTCAATTTCACATCAAGGTTTTTTGAATTCAATACTCAAATCTGAAAAAGAAGAATGATATAGAATATGGACTACAACGAACTGGGCCAAAATACTTTATATTATTTTGACCAAGAAATCCTTAATTGTAATATAAACAGGAAAGAAAAGATAATCACGACTAGATTCAAAATTGGACATTCTAGGATCATCCACGAACATCGTCTAACTAAAACAGGACTTTCTGCACATCTGCAACCAGCAAATTACGATCCAGCTTCTTTTATACGATCGCAGAGAATACCGAAACCAAAGAAGCTAATACAGATTGAACCCAGACATCATCTTCAATTCTTGGAACCACGTAAAAGGTACAATGAGCTATTTAAAGCAGACCAAACTATTCGATAAAGTATCAGTTAAAGGAAGAAAAAGTAAACCAGTATGTTGATAAAGATATTAAGTCTTACAATAAAACAGAAATGGTAGTTGATTATTCAAGCAGATATTGAAACAATTTATTTTAATAAGCCATTTCTTATTCAATTAACACGTTCCATTCTTTTATGGTTAAGACAAACATGTTTTTTGTGGTATAATATACAATATTTCAGTAATTTAAAACCATAAATTTAAAATAAATGCATATTTCTTTATAAATTTAAACCAGAAAAGCGATCATTTTTATTTTATTTAACAAAATATTGTTAAAAATATGCCTTTTTTTAAAGGCTTTTTTCCGGCGTGGGAGGGAATTTTAGGCTGAGAAGGTGTTAAAAACTTCAATGCAAAGATAGTCCTATATTCAGTTTTATCCACTTTTAAATTTTAAATATCCATATATATATTTGTGTAAACAATTGTTTCATATCTCGCTGAGCTTAATGCATTAGAATGCAGAAGTGATACCTTACGATGTCGCGGTTTTACAATAACTTATCCTAGTTCAAAGTCCTTTTTACTGTTGCGCTTATGGATCTAAATCTGATGTGAAGAATGTAAACGATACGAGTTTTGGAAGTGGAGATTTGGGGTTACTAAAGGATGAGACAGAGAAATCGTGGTTCAGTGGGCTAATAAAATATGTAAGGAATAACTAAGGGATGAGGTATTGATTGTTCAAGAATGACTGTATTCGGGAGCGGAAGTGTAAATTCTGGAATCTATTTCGTTTAATGTATACTACTGAACTTACTAAGAAGTATTGGCATATAAGCTGACTTCTTTTTCGATTGAAGACTAATTACAAGACAACAATCTCCAATTTTTGACATTTTTAGATTAGAAGTATCCCTGTAATTGTGTAAAGAATTGTGTTCCTCTATTAACCCTTTGTACTCGAGGTGACAGTCGTCTAATGATACTAACCTCAAAAATTTTCAAATTTGAAATATTTACTAGTATTCGCCTATATTAAACGGCATTTACTTTAGTCAAGTGATAACCTAAAATTTACATATATGACTATTTAACTTCTGAGACTGACTAATAAAGAAATTAACTAAAGTCTGCAAATTTGCGAAACTATCATTTGGTAACTAACAGTCACCTTTCGAGTGCAAAGGGTTAACAGTTTTGAACACACTGAATTTTCAGTGTCAACAAAGTAAGGTGAAGTAAAGAGTAAAAGCTCGATGAAATATAAATAGTAATTACATCAAACTTCATACGTCGAACGTGAAAGTAATTATTCAGCCGTCAAGTTTTATTTTTGTATCGTGTTTTCCTTTTGAACGGAGTCTTCGTATGTTTTGAGTGCAAAGTGTATGTGTATTAAATAAAGCCGAAATTAAAACGATTTGAATTTTAGATACATTTTCATAATTCATAAAGTGAGCTCACTAGCTAGTAAAACATGAAATAGGAGGAAATTAATAATTCTTAAAGTACCATAAGTATGGTTAGTAATTTTGATCAATTTTATAATTGGTAGCATTTAATTATAAATTTGTATGTCTTTATTCTCGATAGTTTGTGAATTGATAAACACTTTTATCGATTCGTGTGGGTAACTATAAGATTCTGTTGTAGCTTTTTGGACAAACTATTGGTTCTATTCAAATTTTTACGTGGTTCTACATAAACGATGAAAAAGTGAAACACAGCACAAGTGAATAACAATAATGAAATTTAGAATACTGTGAAATCGTGATCACACTCGACTGTTTGAACAGGTGTATTTGACTGAACTTTTTCGTTTGCGTTAAATAACGCATGAATTGTTTCGCTGCAAATATTTGTTCGAACTTTTATTCCTTTACTGTCATCAATTTTTCTTATAAGTTGCCTTATATTTATTTTTAATTCACCAATAGTTAACTTAAATTATAAATCTAAAAATGTTAATAATGTGATATTTGATATTAGAACAATTTACCGAAATTATAATGCATTGATACATATTTATGCAAGATAATCGTAAGTTGAACTGTTAGAATATCTGTAAAACAGTAGAATTGAAAGATTTAGAGGTAATGCATACTTTAGATAATAGAAGAAAGAGCTTCAAATGTGATTCAGAATTGACTTAACAATCGTTAGCTATAAATTTGTCAATCAAAAGTTAAGAAGTAAATTTGGACACGATAATCCAATCATTATTGATTGGACATCAATAATCCTGAAAAGATTATTGGTATAATGGAACTTCGATTATCCAAGTTACATAGTAAAGAAAACAAATTTATTGTAATAGTCAGTTTCTCGAATCATTAATCTAATAAGACAACATGCTAAATAGCCTATCAACTTTTTAAAAATTTTGATATAGGGTAGTTCTAAAAATATATCTAGCATTCATACTTGTTTTACTCAGACTTATATTAACCCTTTTTGCACTCGAAAGGTGATTGTTAGTCGTCTAACGATGCTAACTTAAAAAATTTTCAAATTCGAAATATTCGCTAAAATTCGCCTATATTATATGTTATTTAGTTTAGTTAAGCGATGTACTAAAATTTACATATATAACTATTTAACCTCTGAGTCCGACTAATAAAGAAATTAACTAAAATCTGAAAATTTGCGAAACTATCATTTGACGACTAACAATCACCTCTCGAGCGCAAAGGGTTAAAATTTATAATAAAATAAATTACTTAATTTAAATAATTTATTAATTTAATTAGTTAATTATTTACTTAATTAAATTTACTTAATCTTTAAGTTTAAATATAAAAGTATAAAATAATTTAAGTAAATAATAATGAAGCTTTTAAACACGACTAATTTGCATTCGAAAATTTGTGAACGCGATGTAATTTGTCTAATGAAGGTGGATTTTTGAATGTAAAGGGTTAAAGGTAATACTTTTCTTTCGCTTCTGTTTCTTTATTATTATTCGTAAATTAAAGGGTTACTCTGTTTATGAAATAAACACAAATAAAATAAAATAAACGGTTAATGTTTTTATTGTGAACGTTGACAACATGGAAACGATACAGTATCAGTTATTAATTATGCAATTGTCATACTTCGTTTAAATAAAAACAGCTACATATACGTGAAGGTATCTGCTTTAATAACGTTTTCAACAATTATTATTATTATTATATTAAAAAAGAAATTGTTGGGGATTGATCTACGTGAAAAGACACTGTTGGTCATCCCTAGTGTACTGTTATCCGATCGAGATTTCCTACTAAGCATGGTCTAGTTATATCCGAACTCATTATTCGGATGGCTTCCTCAACCTGAGTACAACTGAATTAGACCAAAACGTTACAGATTGCATAGGTGGTGGTACTGCTTGGCAATTATCTCGGAAGGATCGTAATTGAACAGATTAAAGTATTTTCCTTTGTCGTTTCAGTTGGTCATTCTTGTCCCCTCACCCTTTTCTAAACTGTTAACTATTGTTTTTATGAATAATTTACAGGTGTCGATACACTGTTTCACAATACTATATTTGAAACGCTTTTATAACAGTTGTACAGAATATAAAAAAATGTGTTTTCACTACTAGCGCAATAGTGAGGGCAAAAATCTGCATGTATAGTAACACAATAGACTTGAAACATAGTGATACACGTCAGTAGCACAATACATATTACTTGGTAAAACACAGCAGATATCGTGATTAATACACCTAATTTCTATGTTCCAACATTAACCAACTTTGATACTTTAGGTGTACAAAAGTTAATCAGGAAATTCTTCAAAAACTATTTTTATAGATCCTTTTTATAATATTGAAACTTTCTTGAATGTGATCGTTTTCAATATACGGGGTGTTCTTGCGTAACAGGGTTTATTCATATTTGTTTGCCAAGGTAGATTGTTTCTTTATTGTATTCGCATAGATTTCATTTATTAATTTATTATTGTAATGTTGAGTTACAAAAAATTATAATGGACACATCGTGCAGATGATTATCGAACAGTATTAGTCTAGAAAACTTACAGTAACTAACGAAGTAGGTAAAGTTAAAGTTTTTAAAGCTTTTACCAAATACTATTCCAATTCTAAGATTCAATTATTTCTTTTAATTTTCAATTAGTTATTGTAATTTATGGTTAGCAACTATATTTACATTAAATAAAATATTCTAATAAAGCAAAGAAAAAAGGGATGTAAACAACGTGGTCCTCGTGGAAAAAAGATTGCAAAAGAAACAGAAAGATACGTATATTACGTAACAGGAGGAGAGGACATTTCTGAGACTACCTTCTTCCTAAATTTCGCCGATAAATCTGGAATCCTCCCCCTTTCAACCCCTCGTACTTTCCATTCCGCATGCGCGCGGATTGCTTTCCCAGAATTCTGAACTGTCTTGCGGACGAAGATTTACCTTATCACCGATGAGCGAAATTCATCTCCCTCTCGCACGCCACCCTCTAACCACCGCCGCTTTTTTTCTTCCTTCAGATTACTCCCTTTCATCCCTGATCCGTCTCGCGATCAATCTTCAATTACGTAACAGAACCGATAGGAGCGTTGACATACCTCTTAGGATCTTAATAAAATTTTCTCGACGCGGGGGGGAGATGGTGAGGGGCGAGAGAGAGAGAGAGAGAGAGAGAGAGAGGGGGGAGATGGAGTCGGTGGAGCAAGGCTAATACCAGCCCTTCGTCATTTTCTTCGATATCTGCTAGCTTATTAAAGCCCCCCCGAGGCTTGATCTTCGATTTTCAAGAGATTTTCCGCCTGTGGCCGCTGTTGCTAAACCACCCTCGCGAGGGCTGTGTGTTAATTCATTTTGTGGCGGAGGGGTAACCGAGGTGCGGTTTAAAGGTTGTCTGCACCGGTCACCGAGACAGGCGCATGCGCAAAAAATGGACATTTTACGGTGTTCGTGTTGCCGGTTTATGAACGAAAAAATTGCTAGATTAAAAGATAATCAATAAGGATAGGCGAACTTTTAATAAATGAAGCGTCGAGAACTTGTACAACGGATTTGCGAAACTACAGCGCCTAAGATTTCATTAATCATACAAACTCGTTAATTTAAATGTCCATTAATAATGAACACGTTACGAGTGTGATTATTCATCAATTATATTAGGTATTTTGTTTGACGAGGTTAAGTTAATTTAAGCCCAATACAGTCTTGCCTTTATACCGTTTGCAGCCCGCAGTTCTTGGCACCTGTAATATCAATTTTGTATGCTTTGCCCACTAAAGGACCACAAAAGGATTTTTATTATTCTAAATGTTATTATTTACGTTATTTAAAATTCTTTAGTTCATATTCGTTTTATTCTAATTATTCTGAAGAATGGCGGCAACCAGTCAACGTGTTAACAATCGTAAAAGGAAGTAGAGAGGCGAAAATGGATTACTGACTGATTTTTTTTTTAGGTAGATTTCGTTCATTGTAGTATGTCTGGGTTTCAATTGCAGAAGGATTACGAAACAAAAAAGAATGGATTTTCCATTCCAATAAAATAGATATTAATCAGTAGACTGTGGACTTTTACGGAAATTCAGATTTTTATTGGTTACGGATTTTTATGAGCGTAGTTGAAAAAATGAAACTTAAATACAAATCTATCTCACCCTTTAAATAATATAACGTGTACTGTACTTGTGAAATTTTGCATATTTCTGTATATATGTATTCTGTGCTTCTTTGCGTACTTGAATTTTCTATAAATGCATAAAAATCCGCAGTCAATTTATAAGTACAAGCAAATAGCTAAAACGTAGCTGCACAGATTCGTTTCACCTCTTAAATACAATAATCTGCAATTATCCTCAGGCATTTTGTATATATTTTGCATATTACGTATACTTTCCGTCGTTTACACATTTTAATCTCTCATAAACGTATAAAAATCCGCAATCCACCGATCCCAACTCCTTTTCCATCTATCAGACTAACCAATTCATCAATCTTTTAATTTTATCCCGCTTCCACCCATGTTTCAAATTTCACAACCAACTAAATAGAAGATATCCCAATCCTTCGGCTTCTCCAAGCACCCAGCTATCCGCCACCATCTCGGACATCCTTTATCCGGCCCTGATGAATCCCGGCACACGGTAAGAGCGTGCTCGACATTTGCGTATCCGATATCAAGGGGCGTCTCTTCGGTGAGGCGCGTCGAAGCAGAAGTTATCGCGCGACAGATTGTAAAAGGGGAGGTAGGAAGAGGGGATGGCGAAGAATCCACGGTGTTATCTCGTTCTTCGGCTCGGTCTTATCTCTTTTCCATGGGGTGCCAGGATATAAATCAATACGTCTTGAGAACTCGAGGGGAACAGGGACTTCGCGGCGGTCTTGCTCGAAGAAGAACGATGAAAATAGTCGGTAGAAACGCGTTAGAAGGGCGAGAAGGGGCGAGGGACGGTGGAGGGGGGGTGGAAGCAGGAGAAGGAAAGGCTAGGTTTGGAAGGACCTGATGAACTCATTCCCTTTCTCGAGAGATCCCCTCTCGTCACCCTTGAAATCGCTGTCAGGCCCTCAGGTGAGATTCGCATTAGCGAAATTGTCGCCCTGGGGGGGGGGGAGGGTGGAACTCGTAGCACAGGGGCTGTGTAATGGGAAACGGCGGGGCACGGGACGAAACGAGCATTTACATTGCTTTGACCAATCAGGCGTCGCGACGATTTAAATAACCGAACTACCACCACTCTCTGCCCCGTTCTCTTTATCAGTGAATTGTTGCAGCTGTTTCTTCAGGTGAAACCGCCGTCTCTTCCTTCCCCTCTCTTGCATCCTTCCGTTTCGCTGTACAGATCCGAAATGTTGGGATCTCAGTACAAATTTGGTTGGTCATGTAGCCTTTATTATGTAAGTCCTTTTTTAGTACAGTTACAATGATAGAGCATGTGTACTTACAATAGACTGTTGCGAAAGTCTTGTTCCTTACAGCATTTATTGAAAAGCTGTATTTCTCTCGAAATCGTGCTTTATATAATTATACAATTAGGCATTGTATAAAATTTATGCGTGGAGCGGATAAGTTCTTTGACAAGAAAGAGCCACTAATAGTGGTCACTTCTGGAATTAATTTTAGCGAAGAGCGAAACGAGCCATTGAATAGTTAAAGTATTTGTTGTTTGGAAAGATAATATATATACATACATGTTATATGTATTACATATATGTAATATTTATTAACGAGTTTACGACTCACAAAAAAAAAGAGTTTGACATGTTTTATGTGCCACTTTTGTAATGTACCCCTTCAGAAAGTAGAATATTTTTTTAAGTATCACACATTGAAAAAGTATTAGTGTTAGTGCTAGTAAATATTAAAAAAAAAACAATAAGATAAAATTATTTATGTATAAATATACATTATAATAAAATGAAATAGTTTGTGTAAATAATTTTTAAGCAATATATTATATTATTATAATACATTACAATAAATTATTGTGATTTTATCAACTTTTATTGAAATGCGTTAATGTATAGACTATATTTCATACGCGCAATTTTACGCGAATTCTGCCCTCTACGCATGTCAGTTTAGTCAATTTGGTTACCCGCTTAAAATGTATTAACCCTAGAACTCCTGAGCCTCGATCTGTTACGCGAACTCCTAAGGGGGGGTTCCTCGAACCCATACTTCTTTTTATACATTTATCCTGGAAAAAGTTGTTTTTTGGAAAATTTTTTGCAATGTTAGGATATGCTATAGCTTGTAAACAAGACAACATATGTTTTTGCGTTCAATTTGTATTGATTTATGTATATTTATAAAATTAAATACTATTATAAAATAGTATAGTAACGTGCAGCTAGTTTGAACTTGATTCTTCTGATAAACATGAATGACAAAGTATAGTATTAAATGAATGTTTTCTGCAAACATGGTTTTTGCAATTGTAACAAATTTGCATTGATTTTAATAAACTATTATATTTTATGCGTCTGCTTTTAGCCTCCAGTATACACTCATAACATCTTCCCTTTTTTGTCGGTTCTGTATCTTTTGGTATTTTAGTTCGTAGTGTCTTTTCAGTTAAAGTTCCCAGTTAGTTACATAGTTTCATTCTTCGTTCTGTAATTTTTATTCTTTGGAGAAAAGGAGAGCGTAAGGGTCCACTTCGCGTGATCGCCACCGCGCCGTGGCGTACCGTCATCGCGGCGCGTAGTCAGTTATATTTCTCTTATGCTTACTAATTTTTTACACATAACAACGGGAACCTCTTAATATCAAACTTAAATGTGTATACAACAATAAATAATTTTAAGAGAATTTTTTATGAAAGTGAAGTGATTCTAATTAAAGGTTTTCCAATTTGTGGGTTCGAGGAATCCCTCCCCCCCCCCCCCTAGGAGTTCTAGGGTTAACTATCTCATCAGATACCCGATTCAAATCAGTAACTCTCCCCAGCATCTTGCTTGCCCTTGGGAAACCCAGTATATGCCATCATCTCATCTCTGCACGGCGAACTCCCCTTAGACTCCTCTTTTCTTTCAAGTCCAAACCCGTCGCGCCACGGCGGAATGTAAAGTAGTTCGATTATCAGCTGACAGCTTCATCATAGATATTTTCTAGCGCGTATAATTGGATTCAACGATTCTCGTTTCGCCTGCAATGTAAACCGCCACTAGGGAATTGTTAGGCGTTCGCGATACCGCCGAGTGGCCGGATTATTGCCAATGCCCGTGGCTCTGCTTTTGGTCCCCCTCTGCCTTCCCACCCTCCGTGAGAATTTCCCGTCCTATTGTTCCCTTTTCTTTTCTCTTCTTTCGCGTTTTCTACCGAGAACGTAATTGCGTGCTGCAACGATACATTTTAACGAGTGTCTCCTCTCTGTTACTGAGGAAACGGAATATTAAAGGTAAATAAGAAGTTGGAAAACGTGGTGTCTTTAAACTGACTGTTGGCGGTGGTTGTAGAAGATACATTTAAGGGATGAAAATTGTTTCGATCGCTGTGAAAAAAAAGAATTCACAGATTTGTTCACATCCTTTCGATATGTAAACTAAGTCTTTCATGATGGTAATGCATGGTCATTTTTATTCTAGTGCTGAAATTATCATATACAGCGAGGGACAAAAATATTCGTGTTTGATGGTTGATATCACTATAGAGACGAGTGACGAATAATGGTTGGTATCACCCTGTAGTTATAAAGTAGCGAGCGAGCTCTAATGAGCAATGAACATGGATAACAACTGTTACAAGCATCGAACATTCGAGAAGACCGGTCGATAAGAAACAAAAAAAAAAATTGAAAAAACAAATACAGAAAAATTTCAACAGTGTTTATATCATAACAAAAAATTCTGATTTTAACGAAAGTTTGCGTGTGTATAGAGCGTAATGATATGTATATGAAGCTAGTTTGTTCTCGGCAGAAAATCTCTCTAAGGGGATGAAATTTGGCCGCAGAAGTTTAATCTTTCTTTCATCTTTTTAAATATAGCTCTTTTTGGAACATTTTTTACAACAGGGTGGTAAAACACGAATACCTGAATGTTTTTTACATGAAACGTTTTGGTGTAACTGGCATCGTTACTACATTACAGAAAAAATGAAAGTCGTTGCAAATACTTTAATTGTTGAGCGTCGAAACTGTTTTCCCTTTCAAAATGCTCCTGACACATCAAGTTGATGGTGTGAATAGTTAACACGTTGAATGCCACGCCAGTTTTATAGGGTTTGCCCGTGGCGCCACAATGAATTTTCTATTATACGTTACATATACTATTTGAATATTACCTACGATAAATAAGTTATAGTGTATAACTATTTTTCGATGTTTTATACTTCATTAATTTCTTCACACCATTACATTAACAATGATAATAATAAAAAATCGATAATTATTGACATTTGTTCAAATTATGTTTTTCTACCAATCTGAACGCGCCGGTCACCGGTGACCCCCGTGGCGCCATTGCCAAGTTCAGTGCCGGTCACCGGTGACTCCCATGGCAGTCAACGTATTAACACGTTCCCTGCTGCGTGGGGCGTATACGCCCCATACTAAAATTTCCTCCCACGCCGGAAAAAAGCCTTTAAAAAAAGGTATATTTTTAACAATATTTTGTCAAATAAACTAAAAATGATTCTTTTTCTGGTTTAAATTTATAAAGAGATATGCCTTTCTTTTAAATTTATGGTTCTAAATTACTGAAATATTGTGTATTATACCACAAAAAACATGCTTGTGTCAACCATAAAAAAAATGTGGGGCGTATACGCCCCACGCTGGCCTGAACGGAAAGTCTTTAAAAAAATGTCCGACAGGGAACGTGTTAA
>JAOPTO010001279.1:0-88683 GCA_033822845.1 Tetrapedia diversipes
TTATTCAAAATTAATTGAACTATAGTTAAAAGGTAGATACTATTTCGAATTATAGAAATAACAGGTATAAAAGTTCTCAAGTTAATTTACGTATGTTATATCGTACTACGTTATTTTTTTTTTTTAATTACTGCTTTACATTTTTACACGTTGCAGTTCAATAAATGTGTAAGTACATACACATACTGTTAAGCATTAGTAACTTATGGCGGTATACAATAATTATACAATTTATCTTTTTGCAGTATATAATATCATTTTTAAATTTCCCGCATATCTAAAACATTTTAATGACGTTAATGGCGCCATCTCTCCAAAAGGCGCCCAAACTGGTGACAAACATTTATCGACAAGTAAACAAAAGTGGTAACTGACTTTGACGTGTGCTGCCATCTATCAAAGAAACCTGCAAACAACTCGAACATGTTTACCAACAATAAAAAGAGACAGAGAAAGAACGACACAGCTGCTCCACCTGCAGGGTAAACATTCGAACTACTTGGTTAACAGTTTCAATCATTCTTCAATAGATGGCGCAACATGCTAAAGTTATATCATTTAAGCGCGAAAATTTAAAATCATTTGTTTTGTGCTCCTTTTTACTTAATTCTTATTTCTCCAAAGTCTTACTTGCTTTTGATACAATATGATTAATCTCTAATTACGGAGATCTTTACCTTTAATTTCAGCCGCCAATCATCTAACCAGCTTCTCATAGAGAAATTTTAATATTTTTACTAGGTTGTAAGTGACAATTAGACGAAAATTAGTACCACCCGTTTACCGCTATGTGGTGATAGTGTTTCAGTGCCCATAAATCGATTAAATCATCACTTTTTAATATCACGTGCTTGCAATATAAAAGCTATGCTTAATCCAGCTTCCATGGTTGATAAAGTTATCAAAAGATTTTTATTTCGTCACTGTAAGAGAGAGACATTATAAAGATAGTGTATTATGTGATATAGTTCTTAGAGTGCCACAAAATTCTTACCTGTAGACCAGTCTATGATTTGCATGTTTTAATCAAATAGACTGGACTACAGGTATGCGTAGTTCTTAGCTTGGTATCGTTTTCTAGAGATTTATATTTTAGAAAACGATACCAATTACCAGGTCTCACCACGAGGAGGTGACTACGCTTACAAGGGGAATCTCAGGGCTTATCCTCTCTGATTTGGTAGGCTTGCAGCGCACAATAATTGCAATCAGAATTATAACTGCAGATGGGCAATCATTCTCAAGAAAAATGAGTGTAAAATTTGAGATAACTGCTTGTTCGGGAGTATTTAAGTAATAAAAACACGTAATACTTTGTCTCTGATTCAAATCATGTCACTTGTCATAAATTCTTTTTTAGTTAACAATTATTATACATATGTTAAACTGTAATAAATTATATTACATATGTTAACTTATGGTTAACTAAAAAATATTTATGAAAAAAGTATGACGAGATTTGAACCAGAGAAAAACTATTACGAGTCTTTGTTACTTAAATATACCCAAACTGCAGATGGGCAATCATTCTCAAGGAACTTTTGCATTCACTTTTTTGCGAATGGCTGCTCATCTACGGTTATACTTCCGGTTACAATTACTGTACACATACACCTACAAGCCCACCGAATTTTAACACATTATGAGAGGATTTATCCTGAGACTCTCCTTGTTAAAGACCCGCCGGAAACACACTCAACAATACAACAAAATAGAATACAACAATATGAAGGCGCCTTCAAAAACCCAACACTAAAACCAACGAGTTTGCGAGTTGCCACTTAGGGCACTTTGGAATACGCAACGAAAAACTAAGAGCAAAAGATTTCCTCGTAGCCGTACAATGCCATAAATATTTCGTATTATGATTGACTTGGTATAAATTTACCAAAGTTTGTTTTAAAAAAACAAGATAAACGTTTGGCTCTATAAACTACAAGCGAATACTATTTGTACTTCCCACCCCTTTCCCTTAACCCTTATCGCGTACCCCAAAACCCCCTAACGCTAATCTATACCCCATAGCCCCAAAGAACCACCCATAACCTACACCGATTCTAAAAACCCCACCGCCTAACTCGCGACCCTCCCAACCCCCGCCATCTAATCCACCCACACGGAAAACAGAACTACCACAGGGCAGATGTTCGTACATAGGTGACATAAGCTCCGGTGTTAGCCGGAGGGCCCCATGAAACCGACGAAGCCAGATCCCTGTGCTAGTTCTCCCAACCCGTTCCCCAACTACAACTCCCTTTCCCCCCAAATATACCCCTGAAGTCCCACAAGGCAGATGTCCGTACATAGGTAACATAAGCTCCGGTGTTAGCCGGAGGGCCCCATGAGACCGACAGAGCCAGATCCTTGTGCTACTTCCCCACCGTACCCCCTACCCCCGCGACGCGACCCAACTCCCTACCCCTCGCGAAACCCACCCGCCCAAACACCCCTGAACTACCACAAGGCAGATGACCGTACATAGGTACACATAAGCTCCGGTGTCAGCCGGAGGGCCCCATGAGACCGACGGTGCCAGATCCTTGTGCTAGTTCCCCCCCTACCCCCGCACCTTCCCACCCACAAACCCACCGCACCACATCTACCCCACGGACGGATAACCCACGAGCGAACCCCCCCAACCCACCACCCATAACCGACGCGCCCCGATTACCCCTTACCCAAAACCCCCTAACTGTTAGAAAAACCCCCTACCCTTAACCCCCTAACGCGAACTACTAACCTAACACTAATCCCCTCAAATAGTATTCGCGTTATAGCTTACAGAACCGATTTACGATAACGCGTATTAATATTCGCAACACTAATGTTAAATCGCGAGATACATCGTGGCACTGTACGGCTAATCGGTTGTCATGTTGCTGACAAAGTCGCAACGATCGATAGAAGAAGCTCGCGAAAACTCGCGATAGTCAGAAGAAAAGACACGCGAGAGATGGTAACGATCGATAGAAGAAGCTCGCGAAAACTCGCGATAGTCAGAAGAAAAGACACGCGAGAGGTGGTAACGATCGATAGAAAAAGGTCGCGATAACTCGCGATAGTCGGAAGAAAATACGTGCGAAGAATCGCAATAGTCGACAGTGAACTCGGGTAATAATATGCGGTAACGCATGAAGAAAAGGTCGCGAGGGTACGCGCGTACCCGTGACGTCACGGGTCGATATGTCAACATGTGTTCAGAAACACAACCGACACAGAGACGTCGTCTGGAGGAAGGTCAGACGACGACTAACGTGTTACCAATGAATGAGTCGTATATCACCCACGAGTTGCGCAGTTGAGCGATATGCGCAATAGTGCATGCTCCGTGGCATAGCCTTGATCACCACCGAATGAAATATGATCATGAATACGAACATTTATTTTGCTATATTAATAGTAATTTACCAACTTTTAATTGTTTACGCAATAAATTATTACTGCACCCGTTGTTTTTTATTGCTTAATTATCCTTTACTATGCGAATGTAGCGCTATTTTATGTTAAATAGAGTTATTCTTAAATTTCTTGGTACTTCATGAACTGCAACTAAATTCTTCATAGTTTTTAAACATTTCGATAGTATTTGCAATAGTTTATATAAAATTTATTATGTTTTGTAAAAACATTAATAATAAGTACCAAGAATATTATACAGAACATATTTTTTTGACAATTAGCGATGTTTTAGAATCGTAAATTTATGGTATCTTTAAGCACACGAATAATTTATTAAATTTTAATTGTTCGTGCAATAAATTGTTATAGTATCTAGTGACCAGCATCATTTAATCAATTATTAGTTTGCAAATATAGCCAATTTTTAACACAAAGCAGTTATTCCTAAATTCTTTTTGTGCTCAACGAGGTGCCACTAAATTATTTATGTTTCTATGATTTTTAAACATTTTTTAACTATTTTCAATACTTAATTTAAGATTTTATTATTACAATGTTATTAATTTTTTATATTTTAAATAATATACAAAAGTGATCGTGGATGATTTTTAATGTGGAAGGTTTATGCTTAGTTTATGTGTAATATAGAAGGCCCCACTATAATTGTAAAAAATGTAATATTCGTCAAGACAATACCAATTCAGGTCTAACATGAAAGTTCTTGCAAAAGAAATTAGTACCTACATAATATATCTTTATGCTGCATCATAAAATTTCAATTAATTTATTGTTGAAAGTAAGATTTTGGAGAAATAAAAATTCGAAGAAAGTGATTTTAAATTTTCGCGCATAAATTAAGTAACTTTAGTTTGTGGCTCCATCTATTGAAGAACGGTTGAAACTGTTAACGAAGTAGTTTGTTTATTTACCGTATATGTGCAGCAGCTACGTCTTTTTCTCTGTCTCTTTTTATTGTTGGTAAACATGTGCGAGTTGTTTACGGATTTGTTTGGTAGATGGCAGGCCTCATCAAAATCCGTTACCACTTTTGTTTACTTGCCGATAAATGTTTGTCAATAGGTTGGACACCTTTTGCAGAGATGGCAGCATTAACGTTTTTAAAATGGTTTAGATGTGCGGGAAATTTAATAATGATTTTATGTATTACAAACAGATAAATTGTATAAAAATGTATTTTGTTTTCATTACAGGAACATCCTTGTGTTCCGAAAAATAAGAATAATAGGCAGTCAAGATCTCGCGTGCCTCGTGTCGCAGACTTGCTTTCCACATCGGTTGGATTTCAGCGCTTCATGAGGGAGAGAGAAAAACTTTCATTTGTTTTCTCTCTCGATTTCCCGAAGTCGTCCGAATCGTTGATCTCACGTACTCGCGTCTCCTGCAGTATTATACGTAATGGAAGGGAATGTTCTCGATAACTCCCGTCCTATTTTGGCATTGCAAATGGAAGTATCCCTCCTACCTGTATTCCTTATCTGCCTAGAAACTACGTATATGCCAACGTAGAGCTACGTATTACCAAAAAAATAGAATGCTTTGCTTTTTCACATTAGATATTGAAATATTCAATTTCATGATACTTTATCGATTTGACAAGAGCATTTATTATTATTATTAATATATAACTTCTTAATTTCAAATCGTATTATTTGTTTAATATACCACGGACGAAGTTTAGGAGAACTCCTGAGCATAGACGAAATAATTGTAGACAAATCATTTTCTATAGACTTCCGCGGTTTAACACGATTCTCATTCGAACACAAAAATTGCATTACATACGTATCTTTTTTAATAAAACTGATAAAATAACGTGATAACCTAAGCCAATTTTTATTATTAAAAATACGATGTAGCATGGTTTTAACAAACATAATTATCCAAACAGATTGAAATATAATATTCGGTCATCAATTTGTGTGTAAATGTTAAATTACATTCATATGAATATCTGGAAATTGGTCGCAACTGAGATGATAAAGGATTTTTGATATAAAAATACTCGTTATGTTGCTCATTTTAAATTAAAAATTGAAAATAGTACAATAAAAATTTCCAAACATCCAAATTTGCCTTTATTTCGAATAGTTGGCGCCTAATGTTGAATCTGTTATTGAAAATTTAATCTGATAGGGCAATATTATTCCTAAACGAAAAATGGTGGTATGTTTCTCTAACTTATTGGAGAAAATAAACCCATACTCCTTCTTTTACCATCTTGACCATAATTAAGGTAATTTTCATTAGTACAGCTTCATGAAGATGCTTCATAAGCATCCGCCAAAATAGTTTATATGACAAGCTTGACGATTATAGAAACTATCGATATATCGAATTTTTCTATCGAGAAGTTTACATTTTTGAGGAAGACTGCGCGGAGCCTGTGTCAAGTGATTTCATCACTATAGTGATTCATTTGTGTTCAATTCCATTATTATCGTATTATAGGTGTTTCTATAAGCAGTGGAGGAAATAAATGTGCCCTTCAAGAAGTATTAACCGAGCCGTGCGAAGGCTACAAAAGGTTATGAATATTTAGCATTTCGAAGAGGTCCGATCTGTTAAATATTAAACACAAAGTGATTTGGCACAACTTGCTGCAAAAATGACAGTTATGGATTTTTTTGGTTGTGCCTTTTTGGCTTTTGGCCCGCCATTAGCTATGTTTACATTTACTGTTGCAGCCGAACCTATTAGAATTATTATACTAATAGCCAGTGCCTTCTTTTGGCTAATTTCTTTATTGTTATCATCAGTGCTCTGGTATGCTGTAGTGCCACTACAGAACCATCTCGCCTTTGGACTTGTATTTTCCGTATTATTTCAAGAAGCATTCAGGTGATTATAATAAATATCAAACCTATTTTTTCTGTTGAACAATGACATTTTTATCTTTCACACTTTTTATATTTTTTAATACTTTTCTTATTATTTTTATACAGATATCTTTTGTACTGGGTATTAAGGAAAGCTGAAAGAGGGTTAGACAAAGTGACAACAACACATGTAGCAGATAGCAGACATGTATTTGCATATGTGTGTGGCTTAGGCTTTGGCTTTATGAGCGGTGCCTTTGCTCTGGTCAATGTCTTAGCAGATGCTGTTGGACCTGGAACAATGGGACTTCGACAAGGCACAGAGTACTTTTTTGTAATATCAGCAGCCACAACTCTTTGTTTCATTTTGCTGCATACATTTTGGGGTGTTGTATTTTTTGCTGCTCTGGATAGAAAAAATTGGGGTCAAGTTATTTGGGTTGTTGGCTCACACTTGTTTGTGTCATGTATGACCTTGTTAAATGTATACCAAGCTTATGTAGCTACTACTTTATCTGCTTATTTGGTTTTGATGATAACAACTGCACTTGCATTTAAAGTAGCAGGTGGCAGACCTCAAAGTATAGCTCATTGTTTTTCAAGACAGTGAAAGAAAAAAATTTGATGATGAAGTTAAGATATAGTCAGTTGGGTTTGACAAAAATGAACATCAAAGAATGATGGTTTCTTTTTCCTAGGTATTACATTATAAAGAGATTATTCACTACTCTGATATACACTATGTGTAAGAAGATATGATGTTAAATTAACAGACTATACCTTATTGTTTGATATTACTAAACAAGTCATTAATGATCAGGAATATATTCATACAGATTCAAAATGTTACAATTTACTAAATGAACTTTTACACTTGACCAAAATGAGTATAAAAATACATTATCTTTCATAAGTTTAATCCCATTTCAGAAGTTCAAACAAAAATTTATTAAACTGAGTGATAATACGTTCTAGCACCGAATTTTTGTGGTCAAACTGCTAGTCCGTCCCTTAATCTATTGTATAATTAGAACGCGATAACATTTTGATTCACAATCTAATTGTGCTGACCTGTACAATATTTTCTGGTATTACGAAAAAAAAAACAAAGTCTAAAATGAGTGTGAATGTACATATGTAAGAATGTATGTATGGATATATAATGTACATGTTCTATCAAACAAGGAAGAGTAAATTTGTGCATCAATTTACGCCTTACATTTGAAAACAAACTATTCAAAGAGTCATATCAATGACGATAATATGTAAGGAATTGTTCAGTAGTTTTTGTATGTATATAAAGTTCATTAACAATTGTAATTTAGGTGTTCAATATACATCTGTATATTTGGCATTGTGTTTCACTTACCATCTCATCGTTTATTACTCGATTCATATTACATTACGTATGTCATTCAAATAAAAATCATTTTTGTACAACTAAAGATACATTTAATTATAATCCTTATTCTGAATAACAGATACCACAGGATGAAATAATTTAATTCGTTTCGGGCAAGAAAAGAAAAACAGCTTCGTTAGTTTAAAAAGTACAAGTGATTTAATCAGCTTTTTATTAAGAAAAGAAAAAATTAAAAAATAAAATGAATCACAGTCACGAGGTATCGCTCGAACAAATTCATCTATCATTCAATTATACATTAAAAAAGTGTGTGTATACAAAATGAATTCTGAATATGTAATCACTTATTTTCACCCTGTGGAACAATTGAATTCCTAATCAATCACTGATAATATCTAGGAGCTTGTTAAGGAAGCCATAAGTAACTCCATTTTATTCAAGAAATTCTTTCCTTCCATTTTGTCCCATCGAACTTCTTTGAACGAACCTCCTAAATTTTCCCACTTTCTTTCCCTTACTAGTTGTCCAGGAAAAAAATCTTTCCTAGGAGAATGAGCTATTGCAACTTGTACTCCCGTTTGTGGTTCACATCTAACAGCTATCATCCTAAAATCCAACAAATATGTCATATGGGAACACATGAATTTCAATCTACAAAAAATTGATAGGTACCTATCACCTATTGGTGAAGCTAAAATACAACTGCTAGCATTTCCTAAGGGTTCCACCGCGCCCAAACCAAGATGGGAGCTATTAGCTAAAAAATGCCAACCCATACATTTTGCTAATGCTTGTACTGCTGTTATTTGGTGCTGATAAATCTGTAATAATACAACTAATTAAATAAATGCCTAATAAAGGTTAATGCAAATAAAAAGAATTTAAGTACCTGACAAAAAATTAGGTCCCGTAATTCTTGAGGTTCATAACTCATGTGCATCACTCTACCGTCTCGACAAACGCATTTTAAAGATTTCTCTCCTATATGAACAACAAGAGACGTTCGACATACGGTGTCATATCCATGTGTTAAAATATTAATTTTTACGCAGGACTGAGTGGGTGAATTTAATGCGTTCCAATGAGAAACTATTAAGGGATCTTTCACCTCTTTCGCTATCGTATCTAAAACGTATTCGGTGCGCAATCGCATAAAGTAATGTTGGGCCTGTTGGATAATTTGCTCTAAAAGAGTCTGGCTTTTCGTCATTTCCAAGAGCTCATATCTATCGGCGGCTGTCGGTCCAGCCAAACATCTTCGTTTACTGGGGCCTAAAGGTCCCGAAGAAGGATGCGGAAATGGATGATGAGTATTTTTATGATGAACTTCGCGTAAAAGTTGATGCAAAGAATGTTCTAATACATGATCATGATCACTTTTATGAGGAGGCGGAGCAGCTGGCTTTTTGTCATTTCCTGTACTGTGACAAAGACCTATGATTAACTGGATTCCAGGCAATACCTAAAATTGTAAAGCACTGTACAATATATTGTTATTACAAATACATTTTATCCATCAACCGGAAATAAAAAGAAAATTACAGTTGCCATTATTTGATTGCCAACAACCATATGTGGTATAGGCGCACGTAAATGTACTGCTTCTCTCGCTAATTGACTGAATAATTCTTTACAAAATAGAACATTTTGTGCAGCCTCCAATTTTTGTTGCCAGTGCATATCTGCATTGGAACTGTGTGCACTATTATTAAGTAAACTAATATTTGCACTACATAAATCTTCTTGATCTATGGAGAAAAATAATATTTCCAATGTCAATATTACATTATATATAACTGTATTAAATATATGTATGTATACATACACCTACCTTTTTGACATAGTACTTCTATATAAGCAACACCTTGTAATTCACTGGGAATAGTAACTCTCAATGCAGAAGCTTTGGAACTTGGAGGATGGATTTGACCTGATATATTATTACCAGCACTTGGAGATGCAGGAGGACTGGTATTACCTTTTTCTTCCTCTTCTGCCTTTGTAACTTCAAACATACCTGTCTGAGGAAATTTGGATCCAGCTGTAAAAATTCATAATATTAGTTTAATACTACAGACCTTCAAATAGCAACTTAAACATTTAAGCAATAACTATAAACCTGTTCTATAGCTAAGATCACCAATGATTGAATTGGAAACCTTTTTTAAACGCCAGTTTTGCCTCAATCTCAGTAATTCAATATGAAAATCTGGAGTTGATCTGTTCCTAGCTAATTCATTCTGACAATTCTTTAGTCTATCAGCACCCATCATAATAACAGATGCAGCTCCAGCTAATGCTTTTTTCCTAGCATATACTTGTATCATAGGCTTTACTTCTGCTGGATCTTGTGGCACAGGATCAAGAACCATGTAATGTTTTTCTTTTGCTATTGCAAGAACATCTGCTAATACACATACTTCTGTCAATGCATTCCTATAAATTAACATTGTAGTATTTAACAATCAAATATGATTAAAAAAATTATGCAGTATAGTGCAACCTTAATTTATTCCTAACACTATCCCATGGCCATAAGGAAGACTGAAAAGCAGCTGAGTCTTTTGAGTCTTCTTCACCTTTTTCTCCACTTTCGGATTCCTTCTTAACATCGTCACCATTAGTTTTGCTAAAATCGATTTTTTGCGCGATTTTCGCCAAGTTTTCGGATAAAGTAAGGGGCCTAAAAAGTAACAGACTATTATACTTAACTGTGTTGTAGTATGTTATGTTATAAAACGAAAATAAAACGTTATTTTAATACTAAGGTTAAGTAAAGCATATGACAAATTTGATTAAAGTTTATTTAATTTATAATAAAATTTTTATATAAGTTCAGTAAACGTAAAAACAACAAATTACGTACGCTTGATAAATTTCTTGGCCATCGTAAGTGATTTCTTGAATCTGATTCTCGATCGGTGCTTCGACAGAAATGTTCACTGAATACGCCATTATTGTTTTCCAGAAGCAGAATAGCCATTACAATGAATAAACAAAGTTAAAAGCACAAAAAATTCCCTACAAAAATTGTTAATAAAATCTGTCACTAAAACAGTTCTAAATCTAATATAAATAAATAAATAAATAAATAAAATGTAAATTTATTTATTGCTTCAATTTATTATAAATGGATTACAGTTTTGAAAGCGAAACATTTTGAATGCTTTTAGGAAATCTAAAATTTTGCCGGGATTTCAATCCATCTTCTCACGGACAAGTGCTAGCGGAACAAAGATCGACAGAATTTGTATTACAGTTGTAATTGTTACTTGTAAATGATATAATGTCGAAAATGAATACATTGCATAATTACTTTTCTCCTAAAACTCCCAAAGGATCAAACAATAAACCGGTATTTGACAATAAACCTACAACACCGAAAAGCACGAGGGGACGAAAGAACACAGGTATGTTATAAAAACAATTTAGGTTTAAATGATTGA
This sequence comes from Tetrapedia diversipes, assembly GCA_033822845.1. Classification (NCBI taxonomy): domain Eukaryota; kingdom Metazoa; phylum Arthropoda; class Insecta; order Hymenoptera; family Apidae; genus Tetrapedia; species Tetrapedia diversipes. The sequence continues at coordinate 11,046 of JAOPTO010001279.1, forward strand.
TTCAGTTTACCAACACTATTTAGCAATATGCGATAAAAGACGTATTTTGCGTAATTTTTGGCCGCATATGTTGTTACATAATAAAAAATTAAAATAGTAAAGTATACAATTTATCAGAAAATAGATTTTATAAAAATTATGTAAAACCAGTATAAAACGATAATCGTATGTAATATTAATTAAGATTTTGTGATTCATGCAATACAATAGACTTACTACGTATGTTTAAATTATTAAATAAATGTTATATGAATTATGTAACTTTTGATGTTATTTAGCTAAAACTCCAAACAAAGGAAAAGAAAATAAAAAGGTTGAAGATAGAAAAAGAGTTTACAAAGATGATGATGAAGAAAAAGAAGAGAATGAGGAAAGTGAACAGATACAACCAAAAAAACGTAGATTAATTATTCCTGATGTAGAGTCTGGGGATGATTCTGAAGATGAATTCAAGCCTGGTTTGTATTGGGTTTTAACATATCTTTGTCATAATTTATTATTTTTTTCAAACAAAAGGTTTAATTCATTTGGCTTTAATTTTATATAGGCTCAGAGGATGAATCAGAATCTTCTGATTCAGAACCTGAAGAAGTTAATGAAAGTGAATCAGAAAGTGGAAGTGAAGAAGAAACTCCAGAGGTAAAACATTGATTGTAAGTAAAAAAATTTGCATATTAATTGCTTAATATGTTACATTTTAGAAGAAAAGGAAAATGACTAATGGTGCTGGAAAGAAACGTCAAAGAGGTGAAAAGAAAGTTCCTATAAAAGTAAGCTTATAATTGTAAATTGTTTTATTTTAGTAACTTGATGTTATTTGATTCATTGAACTTTATACAGGATAAAAAAGAATCAAAGCCACAGCAACAAAATCAAACTCAAGGTTCAAACAGTGTTATAGAATCTTGGCCACATTTAAAGTATGATTTCCTTCAACCCAATAAAATACGAGATATTAACAGAAAACTATCAAGTGATCCAGATTATGATCCTAAAACAATTTATGTTCCTCTGGATTTCTTGAATCAGCAAACTCCAGCCATGAGGCAATGGTGGGAATTAAAAAGTAGACATTTTGATTGTGTCCTGTTTTTTAAAGTAGGAAAGTTTTACGAATTATATCATATGGATGCTGTGGTTGGTGTCAAGGAACTCAATCTCACATTCATGAAAGGAGAATTTGCACATTCCGGATTTCCTGAAATCGGGTATGGCCGTTTTTCGGCGAGTCTCATAGAAAGAGGATATAAAGTGGCTAGGGTAGAACAAACCGAAAATCCAGAGATGATGACGCAACGTTGTAATAAAAGTGCGATACTAAAATATGACGCTTATTTGTTATCCTAATTAACAATCATAATTAAATTTTATTTGTTATTTTTAGTGAGCAGACCATCAAAGTTTGACAAAGTAGTTAAAAGGGAAATTTGTCAAATAAGTTCTAAGGGCACAAGGGTATATACTGCACAAGATGTAGAAGCATCTTCACCAACTTCTAACTATTTATTGTCATTGGTTGAAAAATGTCTACCTGGTTCCAATACCCCTCATTATGGAGTATGCTTCATAGATACTACAATAGGAGACTTCTATCTTGGTCAATTTGAAGATGATCGGTGCAATTCTAGATTATTAACTTTGCTTGCTCATTATCCACCGGTTCATGTAAGTATTTCTTTGAAATTTATAATTCAGATTCAATAAATAAATTTATTATCTTTTAGGTTGTTTATGAACGCGGTAATTTATCTCAGAAAACACTACAAATTTTAAACAATACTCTAGCAGCATGTATTAAAGAACCACTTTTACGCGAATCTCAATTTTGGTCATCTTCAACTACATTAAAGGTAAGCATAATAGCATTATATATTTCGAAGTTTTATTTTGTTTATTATAGTATTTCTTATTATTCACAGAATCTTCATGAAGGAGATTATTTCAAGAAGCCAGATTCTGAATTTCAATGGCCTGAAGGCTTGCAACCATATCTCAATCCTAGTAAGTGTTTCTCACTTATCTTACGAATATAAATTTGAAATTTATTAATATTAAATTTTTTATTTTTATTTAGGTGATAGTTTAGGATTAACTCCGAATTATGAGAAAGAATTAGCAGTTCATGCTTTAGGAGGATGTGTATACTTACTTAAAAATTACTTGCTTGAACAGCAATTATTAGTACAGGCGCGTTTTAAATCGTACATTCCTCCGGACTTTTCCGCTGAAGCGTCCGCAGTCTCCAAATTCGCAAATAACATGGTAATTATGTTTAATTTAATCATACAGACTATTTACACAGATAATTAACATTCATAATTGCCAGGTTTTAGATGCTATCACGATAAACAATTTGAGAATTTTTGGTGAAGGATCTTTAATGAAAACATTAGATCGCTGTTGCACAGCGTTTGGAAAGAGGTATGTATGAAAGAACAATTGATTGTAAAATAAAATAAGAATTTGCAAAATAAGCACAACTTGATTGTAGATTGTTGCGTGAATGGATCTGTAGACCATCTTGCCGTAAAAGTATAATAACCGAACGTCAAGAAGCTATACAAGAATTAATGAATAATTCAGAAGTATTATGTACTACCCGTAGTATATTAGCTGGATTGCCTGATCTTGAAAGATTGTTGAGCAAGTAAGTTTACTTTATCGTTAATGGTTAATAAGAGGATAATTTGCAAGAGTATTTAATGCGTGATATTTTATTGTATTAGAATTCATGCACATGGAAATCCAGCACGGATGAATAATCATCCCGATGGCAGAGCAATAATGTTTGAAGGTCAAACGTACTCAAAGAAAAAAATTTTAGATTTTACTACTGCTTTGAATGGATTTGAAGAGGTATTAAAAATAATTGCTTTGTTTAAAGGTAATTACACTACTTAAAACCTATGAAATTGTTAATTATAATAGATGTAGTGTAATTGAAAGGCATGCCTGATTTTTAGATTTTAATAGTACATTAATAAGTCGATCTTGTAAAATGGAACCGGATGGTGAATTTCCTTCATTAAGAGAAACTTTAGATTATTTCAAGGTAATTAATATCCTTCCTACATAGCGGTAATTATTAAGCGAGATACAATTTTGTAATTTATGTTTCAGACTGCATTCGATCATGAAGAAGCTAAAAAGCAAGGTTGTATCGTTCCAAAGAAAGGAGTCGATGTTGAATACGATTCCGTTTTAATGGAACTTGCAGAGGTAAAGAAAGATTCAGAGCAATATCTTGCAAAGCAAAGAGAACACTTTGGAGTGAAAGTCGCGTTTTTCGGATCGGATAAGAAGCGATATCAGATCGAGATTCCGGATTCTCAAGTAAAGAAAGTTGGTACTGGGTTTGAGCTTCAGTCACAAAGAAAAGGATATAAGCGTTATTACACCGTCGAAGCAAAGGTTTTATTTATTTTTTTTTTTCAATAATAAGATAGCATTTTGAAAAACGTAAAAGAAGAAAACACCTGATTCAATGTTGACAGGAATTTTTAAGCAGGCAAATAAATGCAGAAGAACATAAAGATAAAGTACTGAAGGATTTAAACAGAAGGATATTTGCGCAATTTAGCGAGAAATATGACATGTGGAGCACTGCTGTTTATAAATTATCTGTCTTAGATGTTCTGATTTCTCTAACGGAATATGCTCTCAGCGGTGATATGTGTATACCGGAAGTTACTGATGGTTCAGATAAAGAGGTAATTTTATTTAACCACAATACATACATGAATGATCCTGAAAAAATGATTGTTGGCAGATATTTATTGATATCCGAGACGGGCGGCATCCATGCATTCTCTCAGATACTTTCATACCAAACGATACTTTATTAGGAATTGGAGAATCTGCCTCGTTAATGATTTTAACTGGACCGAATATGGGCGGTAAATCCACGTTGATGCGTCAAGTCGCTCTTCTTACTATAATGTCACAAATTGTACGAACACTATTAATATAAAATATTTTAATCGCAGATGACAAAAATTTAATTATATATTTATATCTTACAGGGAAGTTATGTTCCTGCAAGTTCCTGTCGTTTAACCTTAGTAGATCGTATTTTTACAAGGCTTGGAGCAAATGATGATATTCTTGCTGGTCAGAGTACATTCTTAGTGGAGTTGAGCGAAACCGCAACGATTTTGCAGCATGCTACACCATATTCGTTAGTCTTGTTAGATGAATTAGGTAAAGCATTACGTACATTTGATTATACCTTTAATGTAATAAAAATAATAGAGATGTTATTGTTTCAATATTTATAGGACGTGGTACGTCAACTTATGACGGTACCGCAATAGCCGCTGCTGTTGTAGAGGCACTGACAAAATTGAATTGTCGTACTTTATTTTCAACGCATTATCATTCTTTGGTAGAAGATTATAAAAATAATAAAGATGTTACATTAGCTCATATGGTGAGTAAAAAAGAGTTTTATATCATTTTGTGGTTTTGCTGTATCTTATCTTTTTTCTTTATTTCATATTTTTTATCCTCCTTTTAATCTCTCTTTAGGCATGTATGGTAGAAAACGATGAGGAAGATGATGTATCTCAAGAAACAGTAACATTTTTGTACAAACTCAGTGAGGGAGCTTGTCCAAAGTCGTATGGTTTTAATGCTGCTCGATTAGCTGGCGTACCACCTGTAATTACAAGTAGGGCGCATGAGATCTCGAAGAAACTCGAACAGGAAGTAAATCAAAAACACCTGTTTACTGCTTTGTGTAAAGCAAAGGGAACAGCTATAAGAGAACTAATTACTGCATTGTAAAAATACAAGATACAAACTATCGAATATTTTATATGCGTATTTGAGTCATAATTATTCTACAGTATTACATATTTTACGAGATATTCTATATGTTCATGTTTTGTTTTAATTTACTGCCATTATTTCATATACCTATATATTATATTTTGATAATAAAATGGATTGCAATTATTATATATGTTTTTTATTTCTATATTATACATCTTTATGGAGCGCAAGGTACACATAAATTGAAAGACCAAAATCTTGTTGCTTACAAAATTTTATTAATTAATGCCAGAGTACAAAAGGGCTACTTATGAGACGAGAATACGATGCGATACAAACAATATAATTTTTGTTTACTCAGATTAAAATGACGAGGAAGTATTTCCCTTTTTTTTCTATTCCAAACGTAAGAGAAATCGTGCGTACGAGTCTTATCGTGAAACAATAAATACAATTCCTTATGCGTTATTGTGAAACAAGGAAAAAGCAGATAGTGAATGACTATTAAAACAAAAAATGAATGATTATTAGTTATTCCGTCCTACAGAATTACGTTGAGTCTGTTTTAACAGGACCATTATTGTAATACAACGATAAATAGGATCAAGTAATGGTACTCATTTATGTATATTGGTAAATCCAGCGATCGAAGAGTATCTCTGCCTTGCGTAGTAACTTACTACAATGCGATTAGTAAAATTGCAATATTTTCCATTATAGATATGAATATTTTACCGTTTTCTTTTGTTTCCTTCCTTTTTTTTCTTTTTACGTTTTTTATCGAATGAACGAAGAAACTTAAAATGACCGTCAAAAGAAGGGAACCGTGCTCTCTATTAAAACGCTATGCAAATGGCGTTCATGCGGATGAACAAATTAGATACGATTATCAAAAAGGCACGGAAATTAAGAAAGCACTTGACCTTGTTTTTTTCTTTTAATGGATTACATACGATGTACTTTTATTATCATTATTAATAATATCGTTATTATTAATATTATCATTACCTTTTTTTTATCTTCTTTCGAATAATATATGCCTACTTCTAATATACAATTCCGAGGATTCGTCGAACATTTTCTAATTTTATAATTATAATTATATTCGTGAGTCGAGCACTCTCCCTTTCTCTCACTCACACTCTCTCTCTCTCTCTCTCTCTCTCTGGACGTTCGCAATATTCTGTCATTAATTTTTCGCTATTCATCAATTCAAATTACAATTATTATTTCTTTTTCCTATCTGAAGAAGAAGAAACCGATCGATAACAGTCTATCGAATTAGAAAGGAGCCCGTTACGTTAGGTGATAGTCCTTGGCGCTCCTGATTTCTCGCGTTTCGAAATTTGGCAGGATTCTTTCCTCGTTCAATGCTACTGATATTTTCTCTCTCTCTCTCTCTCCCTCTCTATCACTCTCAGAAACTCCACCCACGAAAAAAAAAAAGAAAAAATCACTTTTTTCCGTCTTTTGTTTCTTTCTCTCTCCTCTTTTCAGTTCCGTTTAATCCTTCTTGTTTCTATCCCTTCTCTTTCTCTCTCGCGGTTCGGTTCGCCGTCTTATCAAAGCAGAATTATCGGTTCGAAGAGTACCTCGATACCGTCTAGTAACACGATCTCGGAATATCATATAGAAAGGTGTGGTTCGAAAGAGAATGGTTGGACGTACAGGAGGGAGGTGTGTCGGGGAGGCGAAAATTCTCTCAAAAATAGGACGCGTCGTTCGAGAAAAATTCTATCTTACATCCTACTTTCATCTGTTTCGTTTCCTCCTTTTTCTCTTTATCATTCTATCCTGATTGAAAAAACTCGAGCAGCTCTACGTGGCATCTCTTATACAAACTTACGCGCTTACAAAAAATCGTGGAAACGAGGATGCTTCGAGGGGCAAGGGAATGACACCGTTACCGTTTTGCCTGTTTTCTAGGGGTGTGCGGGTACCCGAATTGTTGACTCGGGTCGGGTCGGGTCGGGTCGGGAAATTATTTTCGGGATCGGGTCGGGTCCCGAAAGTTCATAAAGTTCAGGTACCCGAAATTAAACTCTGGTCAAAGTCAGAACCCTGAAGAAACTGTAATATTCATGTATCCGAATCTAATAAAGGTAATTTCTAATAGTTGGAATCTAATAGTATCGTACACAATTAGGAACGTATCAAGGACAATGGTATCTTAATAATTTTTCAACTGAGATTTCCGCAAAAATTTTCGAATTCGCGCAGATCATTGTATTTTATATTATAATGAAATGTAAAATGAAGAAAATGAAATATCTCACGATGGAAAATGTGAATATAATTTTATTTTCAAGAATGTACGAAACATAATTGCTCCACTTTTTCTGTTAACAATCTAGATCTTACTAACGTTAGAAAATAATCTTAAATACTTAAATTTTGTCGCATCCATCTTTATTAGTTTCGAATACATGGATATTACAGTTTTTCAGAATTCCGACTCGAGTACCCGAGTTTAATTTCGGGTACCCGAACTTTACGAATTTTCAGGACCCGATCTAACCCGGCCTAACCCGAAGCTCGGGTACCAGCACACCCCTACTGTTTTCCTTCTCCTTCTGCTTCGTTTTGCCGCGAAAACTGAACGATCATCTTCTACTATCCGCGTTCGACAATTAGGACCTATATAAAGGGGGTCATCGCAGGGATGACACGCGTTTTACACTTTGCTCTTTATTTTTTTTTTCCCATTCACTTTCCGTGTCTTTGCGCACCGTCAACCCTTCCAGCGTTGCTTCAATTCGCCACGTCCTGGGGCTCGTCGTGAAATCGACGATGGTTCCTTTCGCGTCGGTTAAGAATACACGGAACAAGCGAAACACGCACACGAGAAATAAATAAACATGAAACGAAACTTCGACATCGTAAAAAAGCAACCTTTTTTCCAACCGTTGATTCAGGCGGAGAAGCGAACGCGAAACGCAAAGTAAAAGGGGAGAAGCCAGAGCTGAAACGGTACGAATGCGAAAAACGTTCGGATAAACGAGTTCCTTGGACGAGAGGCGCGACCGTGTTTAGAGTATCCGAACGTGCTCGCATTCGTACATCGATCACAGATCCGATCCCTTTACGTTTGCATCACGAATTTCTTCTTCTCCCTCGCCACCCTTACACGGAACGTGTAAAATTAACACAAAACGCTTCAACAAATTGCAAAGAAAAATACAAAATAACACTGTATGCGTCTCATCGAACGAAGTCAACGTTAAAAATCTAAATTTGAACTCGTGTAAAATCAACAACCTTACGAAAATCGAACCACCTTCGAACAGGTGTACCCAGAGAGGAAAACGAAACGATTTTCCCTCTTCCTATCTCCTTCCCCCCCTCAAAAAAAAAGAAACAAAAGAAAAGAAAAGGAACGATAAAACAAATCAATGTGTAAGCTCTGAAACGGGGTTTCGAAGCAGGTCTCGACTCTATTTTCTTCCTTTTTCTCCCCTCTGTCTCGCTCTCTCCCTCTCTCTCCCCGATTCACCAGCACTGGAAGGGTTCACGGCGCCAACCGATTAAAAGGAAGATGCCGATCAGCTGTGTCGTGTTCCCGGGGGCGCGGCGCATTTTACCAGAGTCCTGATGAGTATCCACCGGGTGGCACGCGTGTACGCGCCGGTGCCTTCGCCGCCGGCGACGTGTCGTTCGATTTCTCGCTGGAATTCGAGCTGGACGTTCCGTTTTGCACGGCCGGCCCGTTGTTCTGTGTCTCTGCGTAGCCAGTTCCGGTTACCGGGTTACCATCTGCGGAAGAACATTTCACGAGTTTCAGTAAACGTCCACGGGGCACTCCCCCCATCTCTACGTGGATGAAAACGTGTTTTCTCCGTTTTTCTCTTTTCTTTTCGAACGTATCTCCTTCGTCAACCCTTTGCACTCGAAAGATTCTCTTTTTCTTCGCTTTGACGAATTTCTAAACTGCAGAACGTTGGAATTGAATGATACGGAAGTCTGTTCGTACTCAAATTTTTTTAACCCTTTGAGTAGCGGAGAAATTTTGCATAGATACAGTAGAGAACAAAAGTTTAAGAGTTAAAAAGTTTTATTAATTAGCACAAAATACAAACTTTCTTTATCATGATATTTCTTATAAATTAGTTGATTTAATTTCGTCGACTCTTTGATCTTAAACTTTTGTCCGCTGCTGTATGCGAAAAATTAGGGCGGTTTTTATTCGTTCGTGCAGTGGCACGGGAAATACTTATCTTAAAGTATTCTTTTAGAAATTTTTACATATTACATCTAAAATATTTGCGGTATACTTTCTTATACAGAATAATACCACTGTACTAGTGCTTAGAATTATTTTTACTGCGCAACAATGTTTATTTTAGCAGTTTATTGAAAAAAATTTTAGAGAAGCGCATGATAGTGCTTCCGGTTTTTTCTTGCATATGCATAAAGGAGCGTGATCGCGCTTCCCGGTACTCAAAGGGTTAATTCGGATAAATGTAACAGTGAAACTTTTACATGCGTACGTTTATTTGCATATAGAAAAATTTTTGAAAATGGTATACTACTTTTGACTATCGAGTTCTACTAGCCTTTCGAGTTCAAATGGTTCATTGTTTCGGTTCAGTTGTTTATCAGGGATTATTGGAAGCGTGTGGATAAGGGTTGATGGAGTGTCTGTTGCTCTGGTTCTCGTCACTCACCCCTTTTCATTCGGCGTTTCTCTGTGACGCCGTTATAACGACAATTCGTTAACCCTTTGCGCTCGAGAGGCGACAGTTGGTGATCAAACGGTACCAATTTTGGAAACTTCCAAATGCAACGGAGTAGATGGCCATATTTATAGATTTCAGTATTATTTATTGGAGTAATTTAATTTCAACGCGTTGCACTTGGAAATTTCGGAAAATGGTTTCGTTTGACGACCGATAGTAAGCTTCTCGTGTGCAAAGGGTTAATTATTTTATGGGACACTGTGATCAGATTTGATTTTACCGAATTTTTTTTTGTCTGTATAGATACATATGAAAGAAAGATCTTCGATTACGAATGGGTATTTTTTGGAAACTGTAGGACAAATAGAAAACTTCAATTTAGAAGAATTTCTTGCTTTACCATGGCTGATAGAAAAAGTAGCTGCAACTTGAACCGTTACCAGCCACAGGTATTACACAAGAATTTCAATTTTCCATTTATTTCTCGTTACTATGATTTCTCTACTCGTTCGGGAGAAGTCGATTTCGAACCAGTCGCATGCAGTAATTATCAGGTGTATAAGAAAACCGTCGGCCTTTATCGATCTCACCGTTTTCATTTCATCTAAACGCATGAAAATAAGGAAACAAAAAAATTAAAAAGAAGACGAAAAAATCGATCGATTAATGCTTGCACTCGCGTTTTTATACGCCTGATAACCACGTGCTGGTGTACGTGTAACACTGTCATGGAGATATACAAAATTTCACGCGAAATCCACATGCTGCCGGACTCTCTCTCTCCCTCCCCCTTGCACAATTTTTCCCCCTAAAGGGGGACAAGGGGAGACACACGCGGATAATTTACTCGACAGGCAATTAAGCGTAAAATGTAAGGAATAAACCAGTCGGGTATCGATGCACTGATAAAGGAACACTGGGACACACGTAATATTCGTGTGAGCTAGAACTTACATTCGCTACGCAAGACAAGGAATGTCTACCATGTAAAAATACCAACTTACCGTACTATTACATATACTACAGACTATTCGTGTGCGTGTGTAGTGCGTGTGCTTTTTATTTTTTAAGGGAGAAAGGAAACTAGTCGAAGATTTGCTCGAATGCGCTGTACCTTTGGTAATAAAGAAAATATTTGTAGACTGTGGATTTCTGATGGAGTTACAGAAAATTGACAGAGATTATAGAATGCACGTCTAAGCACAGAACCTATTATACTATTTGTAGAGTGAGATAAACTTGGATTTAAGTGTTATTAATTTGGTTGTGCTCATAAAAATTCGGATTCGCTTCAAAATCCACAGTCTGGTGATCGAATTCAGGCAAACCTGAGACGAAGTAAAGGAGACCTGCAAAATACTAATTAGCGGAGTAATTTTAATTTTGAAAAGGAATTATTAGGATTTTTATATACGTAAATGTGTAAATATTTTGCAATCTTTTGTTTCACCAGAGATCGCTGTTTGTTCAGGTAGAATGGAGTAAGGATTTTGTTGTGTTGGTATAAATTACAACTAAGGTAAATCAAACAACTAAACGATAAAATTAACCCTGTTATCCCAATTCTGCAATATACTAATAACGTGTACACACACAAAAAAACGGATGCATAAAAAAGGGTTATAATAACGTAATCAGATCCTCTTCGTCCGCAGCAAAGGAATGCACGCAAATTAATCTGTGGATGGAAGGCTGTATACGAGGGAAAAGAAAGTAAAAATAAAATAAAAAAACAGTGCAAGTTGAAACAAATTTATTATTGTATCTTCCTTTCCCTTTCGTGCGGCACCGTCCAAAATCGTCCAAGGATAACTCACGCTAAGATTGAACTCGTCATGAAATTCATTCTAATGACTCGCGTAACTAATCAGAGTGGTCTCAGATACGCGTTATCGTATTACGTTCGCAGCTATTTATAAGCGGCGGAAAAAATGTCGCAATCGTTATCGAGGAGCCACCGCGAATCACAACTTTTTCTTATTCATCGTACAACGAACGTGGCTGTTAATTAAAGCAAACGGTGAGTCACCACGTTTCTGACTCATCCCGAAAATCATATCAATTCCCCGGGTCGAGAACACGGTGCTAGACCGTGAGCAATCGAATATTCGTACAAAGGTCCCGCCCATTATTCTAATCGGAACAAAATCAACCCCGGTTTCCCCCAAATCTACACACCATATTTCATCCCCTCGATTGGGGGTTGAACCCTAAACAACAAGTAGTGCACTTCGACGCCGCGACCCTCCCCATTAACTTGCTCAATGCGATCTCGACAGATCTACGGAGGACCCAGAGTCACCTGAAAAATATTGACCGATGGCACTAACGTACGAGTACGACAAAACTTACGCGATTAATTTTTAAGCCTTGCACTAAACGCGTTAAAACGTTCATCAACGCAACCTCGATAAATCCATCGAGGAGGTTAAGTCACCGGTGAAGTATTGACCGGTGCCACTAATATACGGGCAAGACGAAACTTATGCGACCAATTTTTAAGTCTTGCACTAAACGCGTTAAAACGTTCATCAACGCAACCTCGATAATTTCATCGAGGAGGTTAAGTCACCGGTGAAGTATTGACCGGTGCTACTAATATACAGGTAAGACAAAACTTATGCGACCAATTTTTCAACTTTGTACCGTACGCATTTATATATGCTCTGTATAGCCTCTATAGATCTATCGAAGGTAAGCCCAAGTAATATTACTTGTCGGAAAAGTATTGGCCACGCGTACAAATTGAAGCTGAAACCATTAGAAACGCTAATGGACGTTTAATCGCATATTAATTCAGTGATCCTTCGATAACTTTCGACGGTGCCGCGCAACGTCTCTCTCCTCGTGCTGATATCGGTTACCTGCTCGATGAAGGGCTACGTGATCGAACCAAGTTTCTCGAGGAGGAGAGGACGGGGTGTGTTTTGATGGACGAACAAAAAAAAAATTGACGAAGAAAACTGTGAAAGACGGGGTCGCCTTTTTTTTTTGTCGTTTTGTAACAGTGAGAAAATAGAAGAATGGGTAAACGTTACCTCGACACCTTCGTGCGCTGCGCCTCACAGGCGTCACGTCAACTCCATCTCCGGTGACCGGGTTGCGCGTTAAGCAGGACGATGATCCACCTGCCGGGGTTCGAGCGGGTAGGAAGGCACAGAGGACGACAGTTTCGCAGCCGGTTGTGCACGCAAAGCGACACGCGCCAGAATTTCATCACCGCCACCACCACCACCCCCATGCACCGAGACACACCAGGTAGCAAAACCCACGATACCGTCACCCAAACCGTACATTTGTGTTAGTGCGCGCGACTGTTCGCACGGACGAACGGGGGATGATGTTCTGATTGCATACGTCTACGATATATGCGCGTTGGTGGTGATTACGAGAGCGATCTAACGCGACAAATTTGTTTTGCGATTTCGACTCCTCATTTTTAGGACATTCGATTATTAAAATAAGTCATTGTTGCCAAATGATTCGCTTGGATCCGTTCAATTAACAGAACAACTGTTCTTAAATATTTAACCTGGATCGCTTTCATGGTAACACCACCGACGCGTATTTTTGAATTTTTGTAATTTTGAAAATTCTAAAATTCTTTGCAATTTATTGATCATAAAAGGATAGGAATCACAACGTGAACATCTCGAATTCGTCCGTGCGAATAGGAACGAGTACGAAAACAAGAAAGAAAAACAAGTATATGCTACGTTTGTATGAAACAAAGCAAGCAAAAGCAAACAGAATTACCGAGTAAAAAGAGAACGCAAAGGAAAATACAGAATAATAGCTATGGTTCTCGAATTGTTTTACAAGTATGTTCGATAAATAAGATCGTCACACGTGTGTGAAACCTAAGCAATGGAGTCGTGATGAAATCATAGGAACAATTCAAACTTCATGAATCACGCGTAAATCATTACAAAAAGATTTAACAAATATAATTGTAAATCAAAGTTTCTTGGTTATAAAAAGGGTAGTGAAAACAATAAACGCTACAAGAAAATGGTATCGCAATGAAGTAAAAACCAAAAAAAAAAAAAAAAATACATTTCATTAATAAATTTATGCTTTCAAATCAAGAAACTGATTATCGTTTGTCGCCAAGCGAAAAATGCGTTAGGGTGTCGAACTTAGCAACTTAGGGGGTTAAAAATGGCGTGACTAACTCAAAATATGTGTTTCTAGTCTCGTGGCAGGCCCTATATGATTCCATTAAAAAAAAAAAAATAATAACTTCTTATTAAGAGAAATTCAGGAACTTTCTGAGTTCCAAATTTAAGCGAATCTACATAACGAAAAGTAATATGAAAAAAATAAGAACAAATTTAAACGAGATTCTATAACGCTAGCCAATGCACAGTTCTTTTCACGAATTTGAAATCGTAAATTAAATTGAAATAAAAGTAACGTTCTAATTTTCTGTTGTCTTAAAAATTTATCAAAAGATCATTTCACTTTCTTCGCATTTCTCTATCCGTTTTTTTTCTCGACTTAATTTTATCGACCGTTTAACGAGTCGGTTGCGCTTCAACCGACCACGATACATCATAGATCGGCGCGCGAATCTGCAGTGCGATCGATAACGTAAATCAAGCTAGAAACAATAGGTCCCGGAACAAAACGCGAGCAAACCGGTGATTAAAAAAGGTAACGTGTAGGATGAGTGTCGTGTCAGCTACTTGAACGTGTACTTTTTCACACACTTACGAAATCGTTTGATTCTCCTAAAAGCTGCTTGCGAACAATTCAAGAGGACGACATGGTAAAAGCCATGGATTAGTCATAGAAAATTGAAAAGAAAAATAATGTTCGTTCGTGTCTCGCTAGCTCCACAATAAAAGAGTACACAGTGGTAATTTTGTGCCTTTTTTTATTCTTTTTCTTCTTCTTTTTTTTTTTTTTCAAACAAAGGAAGCTCGATACGGTTTCATGAAACGCAACAGTAGTAGATTGTTATCCCGTACAATAACGTTAATCATAACGCAGGCGAGAACAAGCGCGAAATTTGACAAAGCGTACTAATTGAAAACGAAATTCGATTAATCGATAGACGATAGGTGAAGTTAATCCTGAGAAAAGAGCCTGCGACACACAGACACATATTTCAAGGTAGCTCGAATACAGTGCGAGTTTTAAGTGTATATCTGCAGCGATTGCACAGCTGTCAGAGCGGCGATTCGTGTAAAACGAAACGAACAACAAGAACAAATACAGAGAAAAGAAAAATCGAACGCAAAAAGAACGGTTACGTGAAAAATCATCGTTCGAGTGTCGTCGAGTACGTGTGATCGGCGGAAAAAAAAAAAGAAAATTAAGTTCTTCCCGAGAAAAAGCCTCAGTACCAAGGAAGACTCGCGTTCAAACCGGCGTGAGATTTTTGGATGTAAAGCAGCTGCTTGAAAAAATAAAAAAAAAATAAAAAAATAGAGGAACTCGACCCATGTTCGACACGCGTCAATAATCGTGCTGTACGCAGGCAAAATCCAGCTTTATTGCTCGTCCAAAATAAATCAACTGCTCGACGTGATCGAGGGATTCGCATCCCACATGTACACCATTTATTTAAAATCCCCTTAATCTTAACACTATTCCTACCACAACCGGTCAAATGACCGTTTTTAAAATTTCGATTAGAATTTCATAGATGCAACCTAACTGAATCACCTTTAAACTTGAGACTTTTTCTCAAATATACGTATAATACATTTTTCAATATTTGCTTCTTTTTTCACTGTTTATTTTTTAACAAAAATTTGTAGCCTGTCTTACGTAGGAATATTGCGGTAGGAATAGTGTTAACCTGTCCCTTTTTCCCAGTCCATAAAACAATCGATGCAAATCGAACGCTGGCCGTGCAGTCGACTCATTCTGGACTTGGCTATAATTATTACCGAGCATCGAAAACAAAAATCAGCAGAGTGCAATCGGGCACACCGGTGCGCCGCCCAAACTGATAAAAGCCCGCGAAATTGTTCCCTCGCGCTCGCACCGTACACCAGTTCACCTGACCAGAGAGACAGTAGTAAAAATCGTTCTCGAGGGCGTAAAAAGGGGGCGTGTGGGCCGGGGCCGGGGCGGGGGGGCAGAAGGAACAGAGGTGCGTTGTTGGATGCGTTCGAAAGGAGAATCGACGACAGCCTTACCTGTGACATCGTTGGTCAGATTGTTGCCATTGCTGGCAGCGTATCCGTTGAGAACGCCCGCGATCGAGTCCGAGCTGGCGGTGCTCTTCGCGGGCGACGTCGCGGCGCCCGACGACACCGATGAAGACGTCGAATCCCCGCTGAGGGAGATATTGCTGCGCATGTGATTTTTCGCGTTTGGGGTGTTGGATGGGACATCGGGAGGGCCAAACAGGCGATTGTGTGAACTATTACCGGGCTTGTTGCGCGGCGTTTCGTTGTTGCTGTTGCTGTTTGGTGTTTCGCCAAACAACGCGGAGCCCAGCTGCGACTGGTTGTGGTTCTTCACGCGGCGGGGGCTAGTCTCTTCGGGCGCAGCGCCGAAAATGTCGCTGCTTCCGCCACCAGGGGGTTTCAACACCCTGAAACAATGGAACAATGGAACGATGTTAAGAGATTTTGCTGGGACCCAACATATTGGGGGAGGGGGCAGGCACAATATTTTTGACAATGGTCCCTAGATTTTAGGGTAGTTGATTGGGGAACTTCCTCTTTTGTTCGTTTCGCATTTCAAGATTCCAAGCGTTTTGAAATTTTGCGAATCTGATCGAAGTTGGACCTTTTTTTGTTGCATTTAAAATTTATTCTGTGAACCAGCGATTTCCTTAGTTTCTTTGCTTATAATCCTCCTATCGCTCTCGCGACCCTCCACTTTCGTGAGATTTCTAGTGAAATTTTAGCTTTTCCGAAACATACTCTTATAGAATACTGTCTGAAAGAGTCTGTTAACAGAAAGTATCGTAAAACTAAACGAAGTTTATTTCTCACCCAATCCCAAGCAAGAAAGCCATCTTTAAAACCCACGATCCCTATTCCCGATCCATAGATCCACGCGAGAATGTGAATTTCGCTCAACAATCATTCAGATTGCCTGGCTACACAAAACGCACAGCATGTAAGACACGTGTGTTCTATGCAAGTCAACCACTTCCGAGGCGAAAGGGTTGAGAACCACATTGTTCTCGGACGGCGACGGTCGCCGACATGGGAACAACACGACACGGTCCCCACGACGGAAGGACTCGATCCAATTTGCTCGATAAATCTGCGCTGATTTCTACGTAACAAGGGTCGCGCGCGTCTCTCGGCTTGATGCGTGGCACGCGCTCGCTTTGTCGCGTGCACGCCGCGTGGTCGAGCGAACGGAACGATGAAGGGAGGAAGAGAGGAGAACAGCGACGACAAAAAGGAGAAACAGGGACGGGGAGGAGAGGGGACCGAGCAGACTCCGTCAGGACGAGCAATTAAAAGTATGGAATCCATTCTTTCTCTACTACGGACGAACGAGCCGTGGGGGAGCACAGTTTTAAAGGCCTGGCTTCATTAGCAGAACGGCTCAATTAACGAAGGAACCGTTCGTGCGTGACGAATTCTTCTTTTTTTTTTTAAGTTTCCTTGAGGGAGAGGTGCCTTTCGAACCAGCTCGTCGGTGAATAATAGAGTAGCGGGCATAGAAATTACACTACTTTCTGAAAATACAGTTCGTCGATCGAGCATAGTTATTTCGAAAGAGACGTAGCTAGAAATCACTATTTTTCAGAAAATACGAAACACTGCCTTCGATTGCAATGACACATAATAGAAGCGGGAGAAGATTTAATATTTTTTGGTGGCCAATTTATAATTTTTATACTGCTAACACGTTTCTCGTGTTTTTGAAGTAACAAAAGGACAGCGAATGCAACTTTGTCGATTTTTTCGGATTTATTCATTACTCACTTATTAATCTTCCTGTTTTGTAAACCAAAGGATACCCGCCCGTGAACAGATAAATAAATAAATGAACATCACGATATATGTGAATATACTGTTAAGGCGATAGTTATATTAAAATGTTTCAGCACGGTATCTTAGAAGCTTCAAAGCTAACTATATTCAATAAGTATGTCCTATAATACATAGGATCACTGGCGCAATTTCTACGGCCACCGCTGTAATCGATCCAAATATGGATCGTTTCTGGTTACTCGACCTACGATGAATCTTGATCGATCCAGTCGGAACGAGGAGCATCCTTCCTACGGCTTAATGCCTCGATCGATGTCTTGATATGGCGGCTGGTAGTCCGGTCTCCATCTAGATCGTTTATCCAAGTCTGCCCCTATCGCGAAGTATTTATAAATGACTCGAGTATAATACACAAACGGTCGATCAAGTACGATTATCGGAATGAGTCATATGGACGTTTTTTTGCGGTTACTTCACGCGAAGTTTACTTATTTTTATCTGGTGTTCAAAATAAGTGCCATTGTACACGGTGGGCCTTGCCGATTGTGCGATTACCCTGTCGTATTTGAATAGCTTTACTCGCGTAAGCCAATCGGTCGACAAAGGACAACAGGAAGCGACCAAGAATCTACAATTATTCATCTTATTACACATCATAGAAACCGTGAATTCTAGCTAAACGTATGTTTCGCTCTTCACACTTTTCTAATAGTTAACTCAACCCTTTGTAAGAACACACAGGGTCCCCATTTTGTTCGCAACGAAATTTCACTCTTAACCCTTTGTATTCGATGGTGGTCAGACGATATCGGTTCTCTAAGTTTCAGAATGCAAAGGGTTAAATAGTAGTACTTATGAAATATTCATGTAAATGAAGTAAATTTTTTATTTTGGTGCCACAGACAAAGAAATTTTTGAAGATGATTACGCTCGGAAATTAAGTGTCCCTTTTCGATTACAAGGGGTTAAATATTTCTGAAAGGAAGAACGATAAGATCCTTGTTCTCTCTTCCAAAAAAATAACTAGGAAAGGTTGCTCGCAGGTAATATAATTTTTTCCAATTTTCTGTTAGCTTAGAACGGTAAAAAGAAAACTGTTCGTATACCAAATGGACATCTAGTATGCCTGCAAAAGATCAAGCGTGTGCCCATGGAAGATTGAAGCATTCACCACGTAGCTTCTCCAACTTTCAACACAACCACTAAACGCCCTCCTGATTGTAATTACCATCACGTTCCCCGAGGCTTAACACCAGTAACGTGTAATCTATAAATTCAAGGATGCCACACTCCTGACTCATCCTCCACCCCCTCCTCGAGTTCGTACACGATATCTCTGGTGGTAATAGATTTTCTAATTGCGTTCAATTAACATTCTTACGGAACGCATTAGTCTGTTCTATCGAGCGTGTCGTATGCCCCTCACCGTATCGTCGGCAAGAGGTCGTTAATTCGCGATCGATCGAATATAATCGTTCCACTCTAATTAACGAGACGCAACATGCTGACTCCTGTCGTCCCTTACGAATCCTCTTCCTCCTGCTCTATCCCCTTCTCTCTCCCTCTCTCTGTGTGTGTATCATAGCGCACATTTCATCGACTCGACGATAAATCAATGCTTCCTCGTTGCAACGTGTCTCGGGTAATTGAACGACCGACGCGGTTTGATGGAAACGTTCGTTCCTTCGACGAGGAAGCGCCGTGCACACGCGTCAGCCATGACAGAGAGAACGGGTTATAAGCCCGGCTCACGCTCCGTTTCACGCTTAAAATTCGCCTCGAGGGGTCCATCATTCGTCCAATTATTAGACCGACCTAATTGACCAATTACTATTTGTTCCGCTGAATTTTTTTTCTACACGAACTGTCGCGACGAATGCCGAACGAGATGGGCGCACAACACTTGGAAGAAAAAGGGTAACATACACAGTGTGTACGGAGAATTAGCAGATTCCATGGTGTATTGGAGTAGAACAACGACGGTGCGACCTGGTCCTTTTAAACCGATAATTAATCGTGATCCAATTTTTTCAGCCTCTAAGTATCTCCTGTATTGACAGAAAGCACGTACTCGAATAAATTGAAATAATTGGTTCGTAGAAAATGTTTTGTCTCGTATGTAGGTTCGTAGACGTGAATGGGTTGATTGTTCGATGTGGCTACGTGGAAACCCATAAATTATAAACTTGAACTCGGTGTGTGAAAGAGGCATTGTGATAAATAAGAATAAATAAATGAAGGAAAGGAAGGCTTTGTTCTCCTCTACAGCCACGAATAGGCTAATAGTCCATTCGCTGGCTAAGAGTCTATAAATTATATGAACTTGTACGTGCTTCTTTTGTTATAAACACCACGATAAACATGTTCCAAGATAGGATTAACAGAAAAGAAAGATATCCACGTGCCAAAGGGTGTCTTTCTCTCGATCGATCATCCCGTTCAGATTATTACAGCCATCGTACACCATTACATTATCTATTATACCAAAGATTCCCACAGTGTGAATTTCGTCAAGCATCAAAATATGAAAGCAATTTAAAAAGCGTTTAAAAATTGTCAAACGAAAGATTCAAAGTTGGTTCAATTTAAAAATCACACAAGAACGACCATTTTCTGCCTGGTTTCCTCAACTCGAATTTCAAATGAATTTTCAATTGGGCAAAGAAAAATTACCATTTTCCAAACTAGGTCCCTAAAAGTTTGGGAACCTCTGTGGTTCTACTCTCGGAGCCCACACGCCCGACGAATTCGCGGAGAGACGGGAGAGCAAATAACGAGGATAATCAATCGACCGTAGGAAGCAAGAAGTCCTGGAGGGGACACAGGATGGGTGCGCCGGGAAATATGCTGGATGACGCCGCTAAGGCGACGCCTCTGCGTCTTCTCGTCGACGCCGTGCTGGTAGCACGCGAAAGGACACCCCGAAGTCGACTTAATAAGACCGTCGCAACCTGTTTTACGCGACCGCTGTTGCATCGACGATCGCCTGGAAGCGCCATTGCGTTCTAATGGCCGTCGAGATTCGCCAGTGCACGCGTGATCCGAGACCACTGAATTGCTTAACGCTAGAACTCCAAAGTCAAAATGACCAATCGGTGATTATTCGTGGCAGCCTTATAAATTCAGTGTGGTAAAGCTTCAAAAATTTATGATTTTCTGCAGAAGATGTAAATAAATATTTGTTCTCCATGTATTCGGTATTTTTTCATGTGATATTCAATTCGATCTGTTCCATGTAAACAAGTACACTTTAATTGTCGGTGGTTCTAAGTGTGTTAATCCTCTTATACTCGAAAGACGAGTTTCAATGAAACCATGTTAAAACAGATTTCCAAATGCAAAGTACTGAAAATTAGATGCAATACTAGAATCTAAATTATAATGCCAATATCTAAAAATTTTTCGCCGTTATAAAATCTATACGAACTAATGATGTACGATCTTAGATTGGACGGTTGAACGATGATGGCCATCGGCGAGAAAATGAGATCGTTAAGGACCTAATGCATCAGGGATCGGTGACCGGATGAAGTGATTCGATACGTCAGTGATTACACCATCAGGACAGAACGCGATTGTTCGATTTTTTTTCTCTTTTCGCCTGTTTCCTGAGACTTTCTCGCGGATGGATCATCTCTGTTGCAGTATCTGCGGCCGCTTCCGGTACCACGCCGGTTCCCCGCTGCGAGGGACTCTGCTTGACTTTCCGCTTGCACCGTGTGGGCTGCCGTCTGACCCCACGGTTGCTGAACCCACTGCACCGACTAGGTGCAACGCCTTGCATTATAAGGAACACCGTAAGAAACCGTAATTTTAAAGTCTAACGCGTTCCATTGCTTGCGATAAAGGTATTGATTCGTAAGTTACATTGTATCATTCTACAATTTTGTAAACTCTGATCTGCGTGAGCAGTGAGGTAAGGTATAACAGAAAGAGATTTGATAAGAAATCTCTAGGAAGTCATTGAAATTAGGTGCAAAGCCATGGATTATAAGAAACACCGTAAGAAACCGTAATTTTAAAGTCTAACGCGTTCCCCATTGCTTGCGATAAGAGTATTGATTTTTGTAAGTTACACTACTGTATCATTCTACAATTTTGTAAACTCTGATCTGCGTGAGCAGGTATAACAGAAAGAGATTTGACAAGAGATCTCTATGAAGTCATTGAAATTAGGTGCAAAGCCATGGATTATAAGGAACACCATAAAAACTATCATAAAAGAACGTAATTTTGAAGTCTAACGTTCAATTACGCGTGATAAAAAGTATCGATCCGCAAATTTCACCGTATATTATTCTGCAATTTTGAAAGCCGACCTGCGTGAAGAAGGGAGAAATTTATCTGGATATCTCTGCGAAGTCGTTCAATTTTCCACGAAGTCATTGAAACTCCACCTTTTCCTCAGTAATTCCACCGTAAAATTTCTTCGGCTGCGTTACGATAATGCGCGACGGGTAAGAAGTTCCTCGAAGAAACCGCGTGAAAAGTGGACCAGGACGCTTTCGAAAATGATAATCTGCTACAATGACTCGGCATGCTCTCCAAGCGAACTATGTTAATGTCCCGGTGAACGTCATTAAGGAGGAAATTCGATCGTCTCTTTTCAAAATCTTTTCTCGTTCAATTTAATAGCACAATCAGGTTGTAAAGCTCTTTCACCGTGCGGATCGGGGACAATAAACCGATTAGGCGACACCCACGGTCCCACCTATAACGATCGCTGCAATTTTCTTAACCACACACCGTCTTTACGTTATTTCCCCTTTTTTTCCTTCTGTTTTTCTTTTACTTTCATTTCGGACGCCTAACTCAACGGATCGTTTCCGTGGAGGGTCGTGGGATATAATCGATGAACCAGGGCAAAATTTAACCCAACGAACGAATCTGAAGACAGAGCGTTGCTCACGGGGCTCGTCGATCATCCCGTTAAACGTCTCACGTACAACGTAATCAACAGGAATCTAGAATATGGGACGCGGGGGCTATCATCTACTCTAAAAGTCGTAAAGTCGGATGAGGATGAATTAAAGCTCCCGAGAATGCACGTATCATTCGAGGTGACATCAAACCTAGTTGCGTGGGTGCGAGTGCTCTGTCCTAGAAATACTGCTGTTAACACGTTGGTGATCCAAAGAATTGTTTAATCTACAGAGTGAAATATTTAATAACGAAAAAGCGACATTTAGGGCAGAATTTTTGATGCACAAAAATACAGAAGAACCAGAGAAGAGATGCAATAATATCGAGTATTTCAATAAAAATAGGGTTAGGTTCGGGTTATTAGGCACTTGGGGCAAAATTTCTGAAGGAGAAAAACCTAGAAAAGATAGAAAAGAAAGAGAAGGAAGGTAACAGCATTATCGAGAGCACTCGCTGACAGATATTAAGTATAGAAAACATCGAAAGGTATTTCAATCTCAATCAGTGACTGGCACGGAATCCGTTCGAGGCAGCAACGAGAGAAAAAAGAAAGAAAACGAAGTCGGTGCCATCTTGCGCGACGTCACCCCTCGGCATTCGACGTCCTCCTGTCACGGTATTATCCGGCCCTGTCGCGGAGGGATCCGCCGAATAAAAGCGAGCAGTCGCGATCAATCGATCCGACGATCACGCGACGTCGCTACCTCTTGATAAAAAAAGAACGCCGAATTCGTTGGCGATGGATAACAACAATAAAAAGGGAGCCCGGTTTCTGGGTCACCCCGATCAGTCCTCGAATATCGCGTTCCCAGTTGTGGAACGACGTCTACTCCCCGTGGGAACGGCGCATTATCCCGCTCTGCTTTCATGGAAAAAAGATGCCAGGCATACCGTGATCCTCCATTTAGAGGCACGATATTATCGTCGGCCATTACTCTGCCTTTACACTTTCAACATCGAGCCTCGATTTCTCCTTCCATTACGCCCAACATCCCTTATCGTCGAATACAGAGGCCCCGTTTCTGAGCGGGCGATACCGCAAGAGTTACTGATATCGTTCCTTATAGGGGAAGAGGTAAAAGTGTACGAACGTCGGGGGAGTACGATACACGATTGTAAATTAAACAATTCGAGCGAGAGTAGCGATCGACTCCATGAGACCCAGAAAACTTTTTTCTTTTTTGAAGTTTAAGCAGAATTTTTCCTCAAATCTGTTCTCTATTCGTTTATCAATTTCTCAAATTCTTAAGATCTATTAAGATTTATTATTTATTATTATATACGGGTCGAGATAAACCCTTTGGTATATACAGCAAGCAATATAATTATTATTAGTCGTAGCAGGCTATTAATTAGAAGATATCTATTAAGATATCTATTAAACTCATCCCTTTTTCATCTATTAACACATTCGTTGCCACGTCACCCATATTTGGGTGACACCTATGTTTCCCTGGAGGTCTCGTCACTCAAATATGAGTGACGCTTCTTTTCTTCAAGTTAAATAGGATTTTAAATTTAAATATTAAAAGGAACAAGCACTGAAGTGTATATAAATATAAGATACATAAAACAAAAATAAAAAGCTAACATTTTTGCTGATTTTTATACTTTTTTACCCCAGTCGTTTATGCAATCTTTTATGCGAGAAACTCAGCCGAATCATGCTGGGCGACAAACGTGTTAACTTCATCCCTTCGATCTCGCTTTCCGTCACACCGTGGCCGTTTCAACCGTCCGCGAAAGCGGATCGTTTGCCAAAAAATTCGCAACGCGGAAGATAAGGTGCGAACGAACGCGAGAAGAGAGGGCAACAGCGGGGTGGTGCCTCTCGCGGAAATGGATCGTTTTCCGTGGGCGCAGAGCGGCGGCAATAAGAAGTCACGCTCGAGCACTCGTCTTGGCTGCTGGCAAAACTCCGTGTGAGGTCCCGGGGGATACATCGAGGATGCCGATAACAGAGAGCGGCATTGTGGCCAATCTTTATCGTGTTTCGGACAATGGTCATTGTTTCGACGTTTAATTACCACCGCGAGGCTTCGATACTTCCTCGATTTCACGTTTCGCTAAATATTTGGCCACAACGAAACGTCTTGCCCCGGCCGATCTTGCAATCGGCGGATCGTTATTCCCGTCACTTCTTGAAAACGAAACTGAAGTTCTTACCGTGCGATACAGTATTGTCTCGCGTGAATCAGGATTCGAACAGATTTTAGACACGTTTAATATATTACAATAATTAAAATAATTAATAGGAATAAGGTTTAACCATTTGCATTCGAAAAACGGCAGTCAAACGACACCAGTTTCATAAATTTGCGAGCGCAACGTAATTAAACAGTCATACCTACAAATTTTTTTAAACTCCCTAGAAACGATCCTAGTGTTCGAAGCAGAAAATTCATATTTCTCGAGTGAAATACCTACTACGTATCTTTCGAAGTCGAAGACATTCCGCAACGGTACAAATTTCATGCTCGTCTCAGAGATTTAAATTTTTCTAGACATTTAATGGTCTGTACAAGGCAGGAAGTGAAACTGCCTCGAATCAAGGGTAATTTACACCGAAATCTTCACTTCCCTCGATCAGCCAGAACATCCTTCTTCTTCTTCTTCTTAGCCATCTTTCAAACACGCGGTCATACATCACCCGTACCCGACAGACAGCAGGCTAAAGCCTCTCGGTCGAACCGAGGTTGCCTACGTCCTGTTCGATTCGTTTCAATTAGGAGGCAGTCGATTTTTAGCTTCGATTCAGGAAGTCCCGTCGAGAGGGCCTCGATTAACCGAACACGCGGTCAACTTCGATCCGCCAGCACACACGCCTCTGGATTCGATTTCTAATAGGCGCGCGTTCGCGTTGGCGTCGAAGAGGAAGCTCGACGGTGTCGGACGTTCAGGTTACGAGGAGGTATAGGTTTCTTCGACACCCCGAATGAATTACGCTTCACGGCTGTAACCCCTTGAAAACGAGTTCCGCCCCCGAGTTAGGAAATCGAAGCTTCGTTTGAAATCTGTGCGTTCGTTGCACGATTTGAAAAATTAGCGACTTCCTGGCGGGACGATCGCGGTTGTTTTGCTCATTTTTCTGTGCAGGGCGCCATTAAAGCGGAAATCTTTCGTGTTTTGTTTAGAAAATGATGTGACGCGTTAGAGAAATATCATTCTTTCGATATATTTGTGTATTTTGCAATGAAGAACGAAAGGCAAAGCATTGCATTAAAAGGGAACAAATGGTACTTTTAACTCTTTCAGAGCTGCTTGCTGTTTCTGCTGTTAAACCACGTAATGTCTGATTACTTCAACTTTTTATTTATATCATTGTACTGTAAGTACTCTCGAACCTTTTGCATAATTTTTAATTGATGTCAAAGGGCTACTAGCTCGTAAATAAAAATTATTACTATTAATATTACTAAATTTATTGCAAATAAGCGTCTGATTTACTAAAAAATACTAAAGTACCCTCCTTCTAACCTATTATGAGGGTTTTCATAAGAGAATAAATTCTTATTTATGATTTTTACAGAAAATAACAGAAACCTTCCAGAACTGTACTAAATTTAAGAAGCTTCTCTGAAAAATTAGAAGTAGGTCATTTTTTCCACCATTCCTAGCTGTTCTGTTAACTCAAACCCGATTTAAATCTAATTCATAGCCGACTTAATAATTTGTAAGATTCTAGCTTAGTCTCGTAGCATCGAGAAGCAACGGGTTTCTCTTCGAATAATTACCATTTCCCTTCTGCGGGTCGTTGTTGTCTGATAATGACTTAATCGTTCTGTTCCCAGGTATCGGGACTTTCACGAGCGCATCCGATTGTTCCTTCGGTTGCGTAACAGACGCGAGTCACCGGCATAATTATTCGTGTCAGCCGACTGCGTGAAACCGGCACATGTGAATCGCTTAAATGCGTTTTCCACGTTTGCGATTCGAGAATCGACGCGTAACAATTACCGCGCATGCGCGTGTGTGTGTGCGAATGATCCAACGATTTTCAGTTGACTCGAAGATGATCAGCATGAATTCGACGAACGAGGCAGATTTTTATCGCTTATATCGAAGAAAGAATGACTAGGCGAAGTGAAAAGACGCTGAGAGGTCTAATTGCTTTTCTTCTTTGATCGTTTTAATCTAGCAAACTGAGACGTTCCACGTAGAATTAGGATTCTATTTTAAATCATCTGGCGTTCGTAGATGTTTACTCATTCATCGAAGGTGCAATGAATGTAAAACAATAATAATATAAAGTAAATGTTTTACAAAAGCAAAGACAAAAATGTGATTCGAATACTGTGCCTGCATTTTGTTCGAAAGAAGAATGAATAGTTCTTTTCCCTCGAATCTCTCACAATTTTGAATGTTAATATAAAGTGAACGTTTTACCAAAAAAAGCGTTATTTGATTGTTCGAAAGAAGAATAATTTTCTTTCCTCGAATCTCTTCCAATTTTCGATAAAGCAAAGAAAATGAAATGGGCAAACGTTTATGAGCTGGTAGCATACACGTTGGTGTTGTACGTCGACCGAATGATAAAGCCTCAGGTCTGTTTCAGCGTTAATTACTCTCGATATAAATGCGTGTAAAATGAATTCATGTTTCTCGCGTGTATAATAACGAGGATACTGGCGAACGGATACGGTAACAGACCAACTGAATTAGACCGTGCAACTATATATTCGGGTTGAAGTGGTCAAGTTACGAGCGAGCCATGTTCGTGTGGAGCATGCCAGAATTTAGATAAGAACGCGAACCATCTGCTGCATTAAACGCTACCATACACTTGTTTCATTTCGCTAATGTAACACAGCAACATTTATTTCATTCTATTTTATTTATTTACAGGCATTGTCTATTATAAGGTAACGGAAACAGAGAAGAGCAAACAAAGTAACGACGGAAGTATTAAAAAGAAAAAAGACAGATATATTACATAGACGTAGTGAAATTAAATTATGAGAATAAGCATTTGTATACTTTCGATCTGAATACATTTTTGTTGAGCTAATATTGTTCGCAAATGTAGAAATGCGACGAAAGGAACCATAATCCTTAGAAATGAGAAAAATAGAGGGGTGGCTTGAAACGACAAGAGGCAATTTAGTATATTATACAGCACCGTGATAAATTTGCTGTCACCGTTGCCGGAAAATCCGCAGAAGAATTTTATATCGCACGCGAGAGAAGTCAGATCGTCTAACAATCAGATCATTACCGTCATGCTACGATTAACATTAGAGCTACCGTGGAGATGAAATATAAACCGATTCGTGATTCCTCATGGAAATTTTACTATAATTCTTACTCCGATCGCTAAAATTTGTTTCCCTGGTTTTGCAAACTTTTTGACACCTGCACGGATACTTTAACCCTTTATGGGCCCGTGTAAATTTCAGGTCACATGCTAATTTATTCATTTTTAATAATTTCAATTTTTTTTCATGAGATAGCGTATACATATTAATTCTATAATATTCTATAATGTAAAATTGTTTAAACTGGAAAATCTTTTTTCATCTGCATATATACGATTATAATTGTTGCCCACAGAGGGTTAATAATAAAAGGTTGTTACTCTGTTGTCTCACGTTCTACGAGATACACACGTGTTCTGATTCCTTTTAATAATATTAAGAATTTTTGGATAAATCCCGTCAGATTTCAAATTCAGCAAATCCCCTACCGTTGTTAATTGTACACCGGTTCCGTTTCACGGAACAACGTAACGAAACCGCCGACCTTTAACGCTCGTTAAAGTAGTTAGAAAAAAGTAAACGGTACAAGAAGTT
This sequence comes from Tetrapedia diversipes, assembly GCA_033822845.1. Taxonomy (NCBI): domain Eukaryota; kingdom Metazoa; phylum Arthropoda; class Insecta; order Hymenoptera; family Apidae; genus Tetrapedia; species Tetrapedia diversipes. The sequence goes on from JAOPTO010001279.1 coordinate 39,126, forward strand.
AAAAAAACACGGTTCCACTGTCCAACGACAATGTTAACGATTGCTCAACGTTTGACGAGCGAAAATCGAAGGGTACCGTCATGATCGCCGCGACAGCGCTCGCCATTGTTGCGCAGAAAATAACGTTGTTAACGTCACGATTAACAAGAGAAGTTTGCGAAATCCGCGAGGCGCGCCACGCACTCCATATACAGTTATGGTGACAGCGATCGATGCAAATTGCGACGGTGGATCGGCAATTCTAAGTGTATCGTTTAGAGATTACGCCGCGAAGCAATTCAACGATCGAACGGAACAATTAGATCCGGGTGGAGCAAATTATTTATTATCGATCAATGAAAGCGGCTGATAGATTGCATTTTTTTCTAAATTATAGAAATCTTGTCGAATTAAAGGCTTTCGAAGGAACTTTCTTGGAGATCTGATGGAATGTTAACCCTTTGCACTCGAATTTTATATGACCATGAATTACCGCCAACTTGGAATTTATTTTTTTATCCAATCAAAACAAAACTTTTCCAACACGTTATTAGCGTACTTAGCTGTAACGTTTCATGAGTATGATTAAAAAAAATGAAAATTCCACGGTAAAACTTGTGATGTCGCATACGCTGAGACATACGAGCGCAAAGGGTTAAGGCAAATAAGCCAGTGGCAAACTCCAGCAATAAATACGAAAACAAAAATTATAATTTATACACGTAGCTTGGAAACGAATGACATGAAACGATGTGCAAGGGGATAACGATGACAAAAGATAATAAAAGCGAAGAAACGAGAACACGAGCACAACACACGATCTATGAAACAAAAACAATCCCAATGTCGTCGTTCATAGATACCGCAATTATACTATTTTTTTGGATCGATTTTCAACATTCTACTCAGAAACAAAATTACTAATTTTAAAATTATAATTATTTTATATAATTTATTAAAATTATTTTATAAAAATATTTTAAATTATAAAATCGCCAGAATTCTCACGGAACGCGTTAATGAAAATTAATCTTCATCCATCGACATGATTAATATTTGACGTCATCCGGTTGAAATTTACATAAACCTTCGACGAGCAAAAATTTGCATCCACAGTGGAGCAATTGTGTTCGCGAACGCCTAGCAATTGATTGCGACCGATCTCGGATCGAGTGCTGTATAAGGAAGCTGGATCGTCTGGGAAATAAGGTCCACGGGGGCTTCGTGCAACGGATCCGGGACTAAGTAATGGGCGAAGTTTACGCGAAATTAACTAATTGGCCAATTACGCCCCCGCTCGGCGGCGTAATCGATCGACTTATTCGGTTCCGATGAAATCGTCGACTTAACCCCTTGCTTTTCGACCCCTCTACCCCCCCTCCCCCTCTTGTTTTGTCGGTCGCGGCTTAACAAGCGGATAATCAGGCGAGTCTAAGCGTGCGGCTATCAAAATTTATTTCAACGTCGTTTATTTCAATCGATCGCAGCCGCCACCGCGCTTGTCGTGATCGGGAAACGATTTTCTGCTCTTCGGAACGATGGGGAATACCGGTTCTATCGTAAAATATAATAGAAACCTCTCTACGCGGATCGTAAGGCGATCGTAAAATCATGAAAACGACACGAGAACGGTTTTTTTTTAATCATCGTGTTTGTACCGTTTACGCTTAATAAACTTTAATAAACACGCCTCGTGCGGATATTAATTTGAGACAAAATTGAACACAGTGCCATTTGCATAATCAAATCGCAACGGTGCCTAATAAAAGCGATGGAAATGTACCGGGAATCCTTAATCAAAACACTGAAGCGTAGGCGATCTTTAGAAGGATCGCCGCAGTTAGGCGATAAGCAGAGTATTTTGTTAAAACTCCGTATTAAAAGATAAATGTTCCTACTACGCTTATTTTTGTACCTTATGCCTACTATAGAAGGGCTAAATCACAAACGATATTATTTTTTAATTCAATGTAACACTGCTAAGAAAATAAGGAACGAGAAGTACAGAATGAAAGACTTTTAATAAAATAAGATAAAATAATAATAATAATAATATTTTATTTTTATTTATTTATTTAATTTTTGCTCACCAGGTTTAGCATAACTTCCAGTTTACACCTCCATACTTCCTCCGTACAGTGAACTACCGTTGCACAAATGAACGATAATAATAAAATTCGTAAACCATGGTTTTATTTTTAACTTATTTATTTTATTCGTAAACTCATAATTTTATAATATCATCCCCGTTCTAAACTTAGAGTCCGCGCCACCGTATGATACCCATCCACCCAGAAGCACGAAAAGAATGGAGGAACACGTTTGTGTATCCCGTTTCCTCGCGAAGGAACAGTTTTCAACCGCAGTCTCGAAGAGATCACGTCCCGTGGCCCTGAATAATACACAGGAAACGGCAGGCGAACAAAGTGTGCGCGTTATCGAGCGCGCGCGCGCTTCGGAGAACGCGGCCGCAGCGTGTACACAAAAGAGATAGCGGCGATGATTATCGGGCGAAGAGGTGCACACCGAGGCCGATCGATCGACTTCCAGGCTTTCGCGCGGCGCAACGCCTTATCGTCGTGCACAAAGAGACGACAGACAGAGTCAATGCTCGGCAAAAGCGGCCGTTATAAATAAAGAGATCGCGGTGTAGGTGGGATGCAACGACGATACAAACACGGTGCTCCGTTTTCCTTCGCGCGAAACTCTCCCTCTCCCTTCGAAAAGAGCGCGCCGCTTCCGCGCAGGAACAATCGTGGAATTATCGAGTTAACCCTTTCCCGTGCCATTTACAGTGGCTCCAAAAAGTATTCTGTAGACAATTTACTAATGAATGAAGCCTTTGTATAGGGGAGAGCGGCAAAGAATAACGAATGTCAATTGCCATTGCTTTCTTTAGGCGACCGCGGATTAGGTTTCGAGGTGTCGCCGTGTTATTTTTTCGGGGCCGCGTTATCTTCCGGCGCCGTTGTAAACAACACCTGCGTTGTAGGGATAAACAGTCGCGGCCGTAAACCTGATCCCCGAAGAAAATGTGGACGGCCGATATCCTAGAAGCAAACGCGTGGGGATATCGAAGGTGGGCATTTTTCCGAAGGTCCTGATTGGTAAGGACAGGAACCGCCTATCAGGCCCGAGGCGAATAAATAGGAAGCCTCGCGATAATTAGGGATAATTCGTCCGTTCGTTAATAATTCGTTAGTTCGTTCATGAGATAGAGTTCATAGATAGTTCAGAGTATATAGTTCACGGTGCGTTGATATAAGTCGTTGCACTAGCTCGTAATTTAGGTAAAAGCCCATCGGCCAATAGGATAATTTCCTACAATTCGTACAATACATTTCAAATAAATTCACCTGATCCTGAAATTTTGATTTCAACGAAAGTTTGCATGTATATAGAGCGTAATGGTGGGTTACACATGGAGCAATTTTTTTCCTCGACGGGAATTCTGTTTGAGAGGTTAAAAGTTAACCTCAAAATTTTAGCGATTCTTCATGCTTTGAATACAAGTTTCTCTGGAATATTTTCCTATGACTGAGTGATAGAAGATTAAAAATTGAACATCTTTTATTCGAAAGATTTTGCTTTATCACACATCATTACAAAATTATACGTAAAATTCGAGAAAAACTATTGAAACCATTAATGACGTCGTTTTCACCTTCTTAAGGTGGTATTTTAATAAAATAAAAAATTAATCCATAAACATACTATTACGTTCCACATGTTTACAAAATTTTATCAAAAACTTTCATTCAAATCAGAACTTTAAGGATAAATGAATTTATTTGTAACACGTTGTACGAATACTTTTTGGAGCCACGGTAGCTCGACGAAATCCGGGCCCAAACTGCCTGCTTGAACACAGTCACGATGGTAACTAGCAAAACATCATTCCGTGATGTTTACGTTTAGCCCGATTTGCTATCCGCAGGTCTGGCTAGCGAAGTTTACGTTTGGGCCGACTTTCTGTTCACGAGTCTGACTCCTAATATTTATGTTTGGGCCAAAATCTTCGTCACGAGTCAGACTCGTTAAAAGTGACTGTTGGTCACCAAACGATGGTTTCGCGAATTTTCAGACTTTTGTCAGTTTATTTTATTAGTCACAAACATGTAAATTTTAGTGTATCGCTTAAGCAAACTAAATGACATTTAAAATAGGCGAATCTTGGTAAATATTTTAAATTTGAAAATTTTTCAAGTTGCAACTGGAATTTTATCACCCCTTGTAATTTTTTTCGAATGTTTCTCAAGGTTCTAATCGATCACGAAACGAGAACTCGTACTGGTCACTGTACTAAAATTCCATGTTGTTATCGTGGACGATAGTAAAAATAAAAAGGTTCGATTTCGTTATCTGGCGCGGCACCTCTTGTTTTCGACAATCATCACTGAGTCATTAGTTAAACTTTCTACCGATGATTTACAGTTGTCCTAAATTATTCCGATAACATTCGCTACCCTCTCCCTCCATCCTCACCCTCACACACTTTCCTCGCATTCCTACAATAATGAAAATTTATTTATCGATTGTTTATTTAACATGTTTTGCTCCCCTTTGTATACATTATGTGATTCACAGTAATTGAATTAACACTGAATCGAGTTGGTTTACAAAGAAGACACAACAGGAACAGTTGTTAGCATGCATTATCGTGCGACCCTTGATTGTATTAACCCTTTACACTCCGCGTCGTCTCGAACGTATTCTCGGTTCCTCAAAATCAGTATTTTGATTTAATATCTTGTGCCATTTTAGCAGAAAACTTCACAGAAACAAGCATTTCTGAAAAGATTGCGCTGGGATAAGTTGATTCCACGGAATCACTGATAAATTTGTCCCCTGAGTGGGGACAACGGAGTGCAAAGGGTTAATACAATCTTGTAAAATTGTAAGAGGAACCAGATAATCAGGGGTGACGATGGCCAAAGTGGTCATTAGGGCCACCATAAACCAGAGGTCCCCAATAAGGGTTGGGACCGAGTACGCGCGAGGCTCGGTCACGGCCGCTTACACTTTCCAGGCCCGCACCAACGACGGGTTTGTTTTTCGGGAAAGTGCAAAGTGGGGATGCGCCCATAAAAGCATGAGGAAAAGGGCATAGTCAGTTTTAGCAAGATAGAAACCGTATTGTACGAACGAGAGACGATTTTGTTAAAGAAATAAAGTAACCCTCACAAAATGCAAATTAACCGTCGAAAATAGGGTTGACCCGCGGTGGCATCGAGATTGGCAAGGTCCAGACACAGATAAAGAGAACCGACCTCGCCGGGGCTTCCGCGTGTCACGCGTTCGCGAAATCCGTCTTTCCTCCAAAGAAGCCCCGACAGAGAGAAATGGTATCCACAAAAGCCTCGCGAGGGGGAAGCCGCCGCCGCGGGAGGGAGGGAGGGAGGATATGGACACACGACGCGTGTCCACCCTTTCGTGCGCAAACCGGACAACACAACGGGGGTGAGTAACCCCTGGGGGAGGCGGACAGACCCGGAAAGAGCGGTTCCTCGTAACGCGATACGTTTTGATCCACGTGTGCGCGACGAAGTTCGAAGGGAGTTGCGCCTCGACTCGTTTTACTTCTGTAGCGCCATCGTCGTGGCCAAGAAGAAGTCGACGGAAGAGGGTACCGACCACGATTATTCGTCACACTTCGATCCACGCGGGCACTCGAGAGGTCGATGGGGCGTGTGTGTGTGTGTGAGCATGTTCTGGTCTGATCGATGAGGGTCGAGGGAAAACGATCGTCGTGGAACTTGGGGTTCTTTGTTCTTGTGGGACGAGCACCCGTTCCTTTTTTTAACTCTGTACTCGAGAGAAAGAGAGGAGAGAGAGGGAGGCAGAGAAGTGATTCTTAGTCACCCAGTTCTATTAACTTCAAAGATTTTCAAGTACAAATTATTTCCCAACGATCGCTTATAATCAAATTTCATTTAATTTAGTTACGTGATACAATAAAATTTACATATACGATTATTTAACCAGTCGACGTCTGAGAATTTGCGAAACTATCATTTCGTGGCTTATAGTGTCGTTTTTTTGAAGATAAACGAAGTTTTTGTAAATTGTTTGTCTGAACAGATTTGAAGGAAATAGGGGGTAAAGCGAAAAAGCAGCAAAGTTGAAATAATATTTTCGACGCGTAACACAGTGAGAATTTTCGCGGTTGAAAAAAGGAAAGGTGGGAGGAATCAGCTAATTGGATTGCTCCCCGCTTAAGCCTGATACCCGACATGGCTGAGTGGAACTCGGTAAGTAATATGGAAACAGAAACTTCCAGGAATACTTACATCCTCTCATTAGCATCGTCTGATGCCGACAATTAACAATTCCAATCCGCGCAACAACGATGCATTTCGCGGATCGTTTCGAGTGAAAACAAGTAGGAGGACCGGACACGAGTCGAGGATGCGAGAAGAAGGAGACGAAGAAAAAAGAACACGCGTCTCGCCTACGCATCGTTCAACTATCTATCTCATTATCCTCGTTAGGGAAGGACTCGTTAAGAAGGTTAATCGTCGATTGATAATTGCTCCGGAATTAGATCCGGCCGATTAAGGGATCCGTTCGAATGAAATTGACATTGGTCCTCCTTAGTTCCACGACCTCTGACTCACTTCTACAAAATAATTCGTCGATTGTACCGGTGACCATAAAAGTAGTTTAACCCTTTCGTCCCAGAATATAAATATTGATCCGATAAAAGTATGCATATCATGTTAGATTGATTATAAATAACATGTTCTCACGCACATACAATTTTCAAATCTAGCTGGTACATATGTATACCGTTTGGGGCGGAAGGGTTAAGTTAAGAATTAAAAAAAAAGGAGGAAATTATTTTATCCGTTGAATCGTATGGAAATCAGTAAAATCGGAATAAGAAACAAATGTTTGACTTGTCACATCGCTTACGTAATCATTGGCATATAACTGTAGTCCGATCGATCGAATAAAAATGGCACCCTTTATCTTCACTCACTTAAAAATTATATAATATTATCACAAACGCCGTCACGTGTACGCTTTACATGGAGATCTTAATTTCCCATAATTTAGGATTAAAGTCGTTTTCACCCAACTCTAAGTAATTTAGTCTCCCCGAGTTGTCGACCATGTTGACCTCGATAAATGTGAATCCCCGAAGGAACCATATTTTGCTACATTAACTAACCCCCCTCTTTAGTTGAACTCCAGAATTTACCCTTTAAATTTATTTCCACCCTCCATTGCAGCGCGAATCCCTGAGCAGAGTTATACTCGATCCTCCAGTTCTTGACCCAAACTAACGGCCACGCGTCCCGACGAATCCCCAAACGGGCAACGATTTTCATCGCAGCGAGGTCCTCCCCTCGATTCTGACGACAATCGATCAGAATTGGCACTAGCTAGACTAACCAAGCGATTTTCCAGCTGGCAGCTGTCCCAAACAGTTTAAGCTTGTTCAGGTTAGGTCAAGACCAGCGCAGATTACGAAGTAGGCCACGGGATCCTTCGTGGGGGGCGACAGATTTCAGCTAATTAGGTGTACTCAAATATTAATCGGTCAGCGTTCTCTCTTTTCTGGTTTTACCGTTGAATCAACGACGTGAGTTTGGTTAAGTGGGTGCAAACAGCACCTTAATGGGCGCCATGTTTGCACAAGACTTAGACGGGGAAGTTGAGAGGAAATTTGAAAATAAAAAGGTTCTAAGTATCGGCTGTTCTTAATTACGGGAGGTATCTCTGAAGAAAAGAAGTGAATAGATAAGGGTGGTTAATGATAGAAATTGTAGTTTAGCATTGTGTTTACGAGGAAGTCTAATTTTAATTCTGTCGTTGAATCTTCCGTGATAAACCGTACAAACAGAAAGGAGCTCAAATAAATTAAACTGATTCTTCCATAAGTTGAAACGCGATGCGATAATGTACGAAAAATTTCCAATCAGGAAAATGTGTAACCACCCTCTGCTTCCCTAATCTACTGCTCTAAACCTACGCGATATGTTGTTCCAACAGAAAGTACAGTTCAATGGAAAAGTAGCCACCAAAGTAAAGCGAAGAACCAAAATAAACAGATCCTCGTTGACGTTTGAAAAATCTTTGAACTTTCTGATCAAAGAAACCTTTGGAACCATATATACACTACAAAATTCTTGTATCTTAACACGTTGAATGCCACGAAACAACGAAGGTAAAATTAAAATTGTACAAAATCAAGATAAAAGATAAGAACGAAACGTAATTGTAATTATTAATTAAATCCAAGTTATTATTATTATTATTAAATATTAAAATCTAAAAGGCTTTCATTTCTTCAGTAAAACTAAAAATATTGTCCCTGACCACGTCAAAATCCAACATTCTATAATAGAAAATTCATCGTGGCGCCACGAGGAAACTCTGTAAAAATGGTGTGGCATTCAACGTGTTAAAAGAAAAAAAATCTAAATCACCAAGAATTAAAAATTCATTTGTTCAACGGGAATCCCCGATGAAACGCTGTGCATACACCAGCGTGCACAACTCCCATGGAAGAAACGCCGCCATCACGGTCTACGGATTTTCAAGTATTCCCGTGTCATCCTTCGGAACAGGTTGAAAACACGCTGAAAGAAGAGGAGCTGCTCTCGCGACGGGCGTCGGGGATGGGCTTGTTTATCACCCGCGGACAAAGACCGTACTGTGCTCTGGGCTTGTATAAGAGCAAGCATTCGTAACGGGGGGAGGCCCGTTCGATGGGAAAGCACGCATGAACGCTTGCACGTCCCCGGGATAAGCATCAATCTCGATCGGCACGATAACCGAGTGCCATGGAACACCGTGTCGTGACTTCGCGGCGTCCCATTGTCTCGAGTTTACAGGTGTTAACCCTTTGCGCTCGAGAGGTAACTGTTAGCCGGCTAATGATACTAACTTCGAAAAAGTTCAAATTTGAAATATTCACTGAGATTCCCATATATTAACACCATTCCTACCGACACCTTCAGATATAACTATTCCCACGTAAGACAGACTACAAATTTTTCTCAGAAAATAAACAATGAAAAAAGAAGTGAACGTTGAAGAATGTATTATACGTATGTTTGAGGAAAAGTCAAAAGTTTAAAGGTGATTCAATGAAATCTTAATAAAAAATTTTAAAACGATCATTTGACCGGTCATGGTAGGAATAGTGTTAACACTAGAACTACCAGAGCAGTCAAAATGACCAATTATTAATTATTCGTAGCAACCTTATAAATCCACTGTGGTTAGCTTCTAAAATTTACTACGATTTTCTGCAGAAGGTATGAATAAAGATTTGTTCTCTATGTGTTCGGTATATTTTCATGTAATTTTCAATTTCATCTCTTCCATGCAAAGAAGTACACTTTAATTGTCGATCGTTCTAGTGTTAAACGTCATTTAGAGTTAGTTAAGCCGTATACTAAAATTTATATCTACGACTATTCAATGTCTGAGTTTGACTGATAAACAAACTAACTAGAGTCTGAAAATTTGCGAAATTATTATTTTGTGACTAACGGTCACCTCTCGAGCGCAAAGGGTTAACACACTTAAAAGAAGTTATGGGGTTATAGTTTTCGTTGATTGGTTACTGTTAGACCAGCGACTTTTTAACCCTTTGCACTCGATTTATTTTCAAAGTTGTTGGGTGTCAAGTTGTGTTTATTTTTAGCCAAATGAATGAAAATAATTTACGATGGTAAAATCCCGCCATATTCCCGACATTATAAATATTCTAAATTATTCGCTTCACAATTTCTGATCGTCTAATTTGTCGGATCTATTTTACGATGATCGATTAAGCCTTTCAACGTGCCAAGGAAGTAAGTTTATGGTAGGCGAACGTGTTTTTATGATAGGTATCGTTTTTACGATAGGCATTGAAGGGACAAATAAATTCAAGCGATCAACACTTTCTTCGAGAACTTCACTTAACCGAAACAGCCCTGGTGGGCGTTCGCAATGCGTTCGAACGACGAGCGCAATGAAAAATCATGACGACGGCAATTAAGCGAGAACGGAGGTGACATCCGTGTAATTACACTCGTTCAACAGCCGGGTACACGTCAATTACCCCGTATAGGGCGTTGACCACGCTTGCTAAACGCAGCTCTCGCAAATCTTTCCCTCGCGACCGTGTTTCTTCGAGGCAACGGAACAGGAAACGGAGGGATCACGATTAACGTTAAATATATCCACGATTAAGGTGCACTTATCCGTGTCGAAGAAATTGAATTGGAAATTGGTGGAAAAGATACCCGATGCAAAAGGAAACAAATTGAACAACACTCAGTGTTCACGTGCTTATTTTATTTCGTTCTATTGGAAAAAAGAAATGTTTCGCTGCAAGTTTAACCCTTTGACATACAAAAAGAAAAGTAAAAAAGAAAAATCGTACACGTTTTCGTATCGATTCGCACAAAACTGTGTACTTGTAGGAAATTGCAGTAAATTTATAAAGTTTCCGTGAAAAGTTATGAATTTTCATCGTTTCCTTTCACAATCTCGAGCACCATCTCGGTGGACCAGTTAATATCGTTTTTCTGAGAGTCGGTGAAAAGTACGAGGCGATGAAAAAAGTGTGCAGCTAAAGTAATTAGGCGAACGATCTTTTCTAAACGACGCTCGAGACGTCGAAGGCACACACAGACTTGTGTATACAGCGTCACGCTTTCTAAACTCGACTGTGTTCCGCTATTTTGGTGCACTCCCGACTTTTGACACGTAAAGACGCGCTTATTTTGCTTCGCGGCTTTTTTCCTCCTAAATAAACCCGTTCACCGTGGCCACGACACTTTTCCTTAAAACAATTTCGTGATCGATTATTTGCCACTCTTCCGTGCAACTAAAAGGATTCTGAGAAAAATCTTAATAGAGAATCGTCTTTTCTCAGTTATCGATTAAATCTTAGTAATGTAAATTAATGAGAAAGAAAAAAGAAAGAAACGAAAAGAATGTTGAAGATTTTAATACGGGAATTTTATTTTACTGTACTGTTAGACGATCATTAAAGTTTCATGGAAATTCTAACCTCCCGCTGCTAATTATTTTATGCATATACCTGCACCAAGAGAATTGGTATCGTTAACGACGCTGTTAACACTCGATTTACGGACATTTCTTGTATATCTATTTCTAATTTCCATACATTAAGGAATAGGTATACACCCAAAACAATTTGAAATTGTAGAACTGAGAAATAGTTGTTAGTCGTCTAATAATAATAACTCCACAAAATTTTAAACTCGAAATATTTAATAGGATTAGTCTATATTATATGTCATTTAGTTTAGTTAAGAGATTTACTAACATTTACATTTACAACTATTTAACCTTCGAATCTGACTAATAAAAAAATTAACTAAACCTTGAAAATTTGCTAAATTATCATTTGGTGACCAACAGTCGCTTCTCGAGCGCAAAGGGTTAATTGCCCAGTGATAAACACCGAACCTTCGCCGATGATCGTTCAAAGGCATGCACAAGTCGAAATTTCCAAACTCGAAATATTTACTAAGATTCGCCTATATTAAACGTCATTTAGTTTAGTTAAGCGATATACTAAAATTTACATGTACGACTACTTAACCTTCGAATCTGACTAATAAAAAAATTAACTAAACCTTGAAAATTTGCTAAATTATCATTTGGTGACCAACAGTCGCTTCTCGAGCGCAAAGGGTTAATTACCCAGTGATAAACACCGAACCTTCGCCGATGATCGTTCAGAGGCATGCACAAGTCGGTTGCCAGGCTCACGGCGAGCAATTAGAAAATTCCTCTGAAAAAGGATGTGCGACTTCCTGGGAAGAGCCCCCCTCCCAAACCGACAATTTTTATCACAGGGGAAACCACTTAGGTAATTCCACAGATAAAGCACTTTGCTCTCGAGCTGCACACCGGTGTCCGTAACAGTTGTTTATCCTCCGTTGCGCAGCATTAGGGACGATTGTTGTTCTCCGCGTACTCGTTATAGCGACGTTTCGCGGTGAACAGGAAACGCGGAACAACGTCGGGTACACGGAAAACTCGTTGCGCATGAAACGATCTCGTGGAGGGAAAAGGTTGACCAAATAATCGCTTCCAGGCGAGAGAAGAATCGTTGCAAACTAGGGAACGTTCTCGACATTGAACTTGGAGTTTTCAGGATTGTTCCAACGATGGCGGACGCAGCGCCTGCAGCACGGTTCCCGAAGCGGCGACCAGATTCAAGGACCGTCTCTCTGCCTCCTAGGCAGATGCGAATCGATCGAAGGGACCACCGAACACGACGGATTTGCACCGCAATCCGGTTATACTTTAGACGCGGAACCACTCTTGACACTTTATATACTTCTCTCGTTGGCAAATTACACGTTAACCATCCCAAAATTTATCGAAAAAAAAAGAATAATAATGGAAATGTAACAGGACAGGCTGTGTTAAAATTCGTCTCAAAACGCTACCCTCTTTAATTGGTTTAATAGTTGCCTCCAAAAATTATATAAAAGAAGACAGCTGTCAAAGTGACAGAGTCAACTACCAAGTATCAAAACTTAACCACCGAAAGTACTCAAACAGATTACCGCCAAAATTAATAAGAATTCCCTTACAAATAAAATTGAACGTCAGAAAAATACCTTCGAGAAGGTGTGAGAGAAAGAAAGAGAGAGGTAGAAAAAACAAAAGCAAAAGCAATAATGAAATGTTTCCAAGGGAGTCGATCGGACACTTATCGAGCAGGGGGTTAAAAGAGCCGCAGTGCGGTAGAAAGACGCGAGCGGAATCGGTTCCGGGGTTACCTTTTCTTTCCGTATCCAACATTGTCGAGCTCGACGTGTCTGTAGGTCGCGTAAGTGGCCATCGCTCGTCCTTTCCTGCGGCTCCCACGAAGAACGACGATCCTTCGCGCGTGCAACCCTCTTCTTCTTCTTCTGCCTCCTTCCGGTCCTCCCCGAGGTGCGCGCGTGTACACAGAAACAGCCCCTCGCGGTCGCGACGAACGAACGCGACGGAAAAGGGCGCCAGAGGGGGTGCGAGGAGAAGGAGGAGAGAAAAGGAGAAAAAGCGAACTCGGGCGACGACGAGCTTCTTTCCAGAAGCTACTCGAAAACGTCCTCGACCACGAAGAAGAATGAAACAGCACCGGTTATGGTACGCGTTGCTGTGATTCAACGAAGCTCGAAGGAGACCTTCGTAAAGGTGACTTTTGACGTGTCGAGTTTTGGAAAAGGTCACGGATGATACGTGCGATCGTGCACCGAAAGGAGCGTGATAGCTACACTCGTTGCCGCGTACAGCCGAGAAACTGGCAGCCGAATGAGGACCCAGCCGGTATATAATGCCTCCTCCACCGGTGCTTCCCTCCTCTCTCTCTCTCTCTCTTTCTTTCTCTCACTCTCGACCGTTTTCCCTCTCTCTCTGTCTCTCAGCCGCTCTCGTGGCAGCTCTTCTAGCGCCGATCCCCCGTGTCTCTCCCACTGTGCTCCCTTCCTTCCCTCCTCTGCTACACCCTGTGCAAGCTCTTTCAGTCTAATTCCGTCTGCGCGTCTCTCCTGTCTCCGTCTGGCTCCCGATCCATCCCTGTTCGATCGGGTTCGGGTACTCTTCGTTCTTCCTCCCTCCGACTCCCTTGCAAGCTCTACCCTTTTCAATTGTCTCTTGCTGACTTTCCCTCTTTCTCTCTCTTTCCCTTGCTATCCTACTCTCTCTCTGTGTTTATATCTCCATTCGCGTTATACGGAGAAGTCCACACAGCAGAAGCTAGCTAGCTAACCACCCCACCACCCCCCGTTTCATCGTTACCAGTAGCAGCAGCAGCAGAGGCAACGAACATCCCCGACAGCAGCAGCAGCAGTAGCAGCGCTGTATGCACTTCCACCCCCGACGGCGTGGAAGGCCGACGACGCCGACGCCGACGTCGTGCATTCACCTCAATCAATACTGGGCTGGGAAGGGGGAGGAGGTGGAGGAGGTGGATAGGGGGAGGGCTGGTGGAAAGAGCGACACAGAGAGGACACGCGCGCGGGGGGGATGCGCGTCGCGGACCGCGGTAGGCATCGCGACGTCGCGTTCCCGCTGCATGTGCACGCCGATGCACGTGCGCTGCCCCAGCGCACACGGGAGATAATGAGCGAGAAGGAACGGAGCGCGAGGGGGGGGGGGGCGGAGGAGGTGGAGAATCGCTCGCCGGCGTCAAGTGCTGCGCCGATCGTTAGGGATGCCTTCCGACGCCGCCAGAGGCGGACGCGTGCGACCAGACGCGAGTAGGTGTGAACTAGCGTGTACAGGCGCGAGCAGACACGAGGAAACATGAGCGGGAGCGATGGTGCAGGCAATTAAACGCAAGCAACAGCGAGTAGAAATTTAACGGAGGAGAGTATACGAGCGAGTAGAGTACAGAGAGATAGATGCGAGTAGCAGGAATTGGCGAATGGTGGTAGAAGGTGGTAGAAATGGGTAGAATAATTGCGAACGAGCCAGGTATAGATGAACACGCCTATTTAATTAGGGAAGGAGGAACTCGGCGTGAACCGAGCGAGGCAATTAGCAATTCGACTACTCTCGACGTAGACGCACTTTTTATGAAACGGGTTACTCCGTAGCGTGTATTCATCGACAGCTTCCACGATTTTTCATGCTCTGTTGTATCACGGTTTCGTTGGATTCTATACCGAATTTAGCTTCAACGAACCAACGCGCACAACACCGTGCTTCGTAAAAAGTACCCTTTTTACTTCATCAAGGAGATTGCTGAAAAGTCCCTTCGAATTTCGCGGGAAAATGGAGTCAACTTATGGTGAACGTTTAATGATCTGGTCGACGGTTTTAAGAGCACCCTGTATATTAATCCCTGGCCGTCGACTATCAGGCGAGACGCAAGAAAGTGTCCAGCGGCAGGTAGAACTGGTATTCCACTTTCAAAAAATCGTGTCGGCTATTCTGCCATCGATTCACGAATCAACCGCGTCACGCGCCGCCATTAAACGAGCAACGGAGCTCAAAAACCGGCGCTCTCGCCGCCGTTCTCCATCGCGATTGCACACAGAGCGGCCGCGAAACGCACGGTGCACAACACAGCGCAGCTCGCGTTGTCGCGTGCGTTATTCGACGTGACACGCGAGCACACCGTAAAAAAAACACTGTCATTTGCGAGCTGAACACGGTAAGGTAGAGGTACGTGCACACGTAGCGCGCTGGTGGAAGGTTCACGGTGCGTAAGCCACGATTAGAGGAGAAAAGTAGCGTTAGCTTTCTGGGCAGGCTCACGTGACGGGTTGGTTCAACCCTTTTGCGTGGCAGAGCCATGCTTAATGTACCGATTCATTTCCTTTGATATTCTTTTGTTTGTAAAGCGCTCGATGGTCTTATAAATTCCTCTGAAATCTTGGAAACATTCACAATCAATATTCTAACTTTTTATTCGAGACGATACAACTTTTTTCGTATACAACCACATAAAACTGCTTTTGCATATCACTTTAGGTATCGATAGAATGATCAATGTTAACAACACTTATCCTACCCGAGATCAATTAAACCGATCTCTTCACTCTATGAAACTTCTTTGAAAAATTTTCTTATCCTTATACACTTCTCTCTTACTTTTCTCTGTTACCATTATTATATTTCATACCTCGCTGTAATAATTTCCTTGGAATTTTATGATGTCCCCGTATAAATAAATAAATAAATAAAGTTTATATTAGCGTGAAAAAAGAATGACTAAAAAGTATTTGCTAGGTAAAAATGTAGAATTTCAAGACCAGCTCAGTAAGGACACCAGAAGGGTTAAATTCTGCATTCTGGTGTCCCCGTATAAATAAATAAAATGAAACAATTGCAAATATAAATAAAGTTTATGTTGTCGTGAAAAAAAAAATATGACTAAAAAGTATTTGCTAGGTAAAAACGTAGAATTTCAAGAGCAGCTCAGTAAGGATACCAGAAGGGTTAAATTCTGCATTCTGATATCCCCGTATAAATAAATAAAATGAAACAATTGCAAATATAAATAAAGTTCATGTTGTCGTGAAAAAAGAATGACTAAAAAGTATTTGCTAGGTAAAAACGTAGAGCTTCAAGACCAGCTCAGTAAGGGCACCAGAAGGGTTAAATTCTGCACGGATGTAATCCTTCAAGGGTGTTCTTCTTCGTTTCCCCCGCTCGATCACGTACACGGATGCACGCGAGACAGATCGATGCGAAAATTTGAAGGGTTTCATTTCCGAAGGGACATTCGAAAGGGTTGCGCTCGCCGGGAAGACCGATCGAGGACGTTTTTTCGACCGGTCTCGTTCGAGTAATCGACTGATTGAATTGTCCACCCCCTCCGGGTTCTCGATTCACCCGCTGGGCGTATCGGATTACTGAAAACCGAGCTTAAGGGATGAGCCACGGGGCCTGGTAATTTCATCGACGCCTATGAAGTGCGGACAGCTCAATGTTTATTCGACGACGAATCATAGGGAGCACGTTGACAATCGTTTCATGAGAATGTTTTGACGTTTAGGAGTACAAAGGGTGAAACATAAAAGAAATATTGGATACCCTTTTAGTGTTTAATCTATTTTTCATTAGTTCACCGTGTCGACCCTCGATTTTCCCTATCCGGACGAAAATATTTTCAAGCTGTGACGCGTTATCTGTTAATCTGTTATCTGCGGAATATATTCTATTATATATTTATAAATCGTTATATGTAGATATTAATAGATGTGCATATAATTTAAATGTAAACATTCATTAATATATAAATAAATACATTAATTTTATACACACAAATATTTATATAATTATTAATTAATATATAAATTTAAGTTCTATATATATTTATAAATAATTATTAATATATATTATTCATTTGAGATTTATTAATATATAATAATTAAAGTTCCAAACTATATTCCACAATTTTTTTCAACTTAATCCCTTGCAGTCTAACATCGTGTGAGATTCCTGATACATTCGCGATACATTTTATGGATCGTGTTTGAAGTTTAGTACATACTTTCTGTTTTTCTTTTTAACAAACCGTTGCACACGCTATCGTGTCTTAAATCGTATCGCAAGAAGTTGTTAACGTCGTCATTATGTTTTTTGAAGAAGCACAAAAACAAAGCAGATCTACGATAGAATGAATGCGATAATCGAAGGTTAGCGGCGTTTAAATATTTTCGAACAGCCTTGCCTCGGAACACCCGATTACAATCTTCTGACTTTTCCACGTTGTTCGTCGAGGAATTCTGCAAAGATGTTTACGCTGTACGAACAAGCAAGGGGAAGCTACGCTCGTCTGAGTCAGCACCCTTTGTTCCCGTATCTAGGACGAGTACCCCAAGGGGGGTGAGAAAAAGCCATCTATACACTTTTGAAGTTCTCCTCGGTACATTTATTTTCTGAAACGCTCTGCCTAACGTATTCAGTTTTACGAGACCATGTTAGCCATCTCGTCGAGTCATCTTGTTCGAATTGAAACGTAAAAGTCACCAATAAGAATTGCCTTGCTGTTCGACAGAGAAATTTCACACACGCACTCGACGAGCGTCAATCGATCGCCATCGTCATCGTGTGGATACCTTTTTGTTCTATTGTTTCACGCGTTGCATTAATCTATCTATACATATAAAAAGACATGTCCTGACTGATTGACTGATTCATCGTCGCAGAGTCTAAACTACCGAAGCTATAGAAACATGAAATTTGGATGATGAGTTCCTTTTATAACGTAGCCATCCACTAACGAAGGATTTTTTAATATTCCATCCCTAAGAAGGTTAAATAAGGGTTGAAAGGTTGTTTGAAAATTCGCTGATTTCAAAGCAAGCACTATGAAAACTGGTATTTAGTTTTTTGATTAGAAACAAAAAAATACGTGTTTCAACGATTTTGGAAAATCAACTCTAAAGAGATAAAATAAGAGTTGAAAGGTTGTTTGAAAATTCGCTGATTTTGAAGCAAGCACTGTAAAAATTGGTATTTAGTTTTTTGATTAGAAATAAAAAAATACGTGTTTCAACGATTTTGGAAAATCAACCCCAAAGAGATAAAATAAGGGATGAAAGTTGTTTGAAAATTCGCCGATTTTGAAGCAAGCACTGTAAGAACTGGTATTCACATTTTGGTTAGAAATAAAGAAATACGTGTATCAACGGTTTTGGAAAATCAACCCCAAAGGGGGTTAAATAGGGGTTGAAAGATTGTTTGAAAATTCGCCAATTTTGAAACACTATGAAAACTGGTATTTAGCTTTTTGGTTAGAAATAAAGAAATACGTGTTTCAACGGTTTTGGGAAATTAACTCCAAAGGGGTAAAATAAGGAATGAAAGATTACTTGAAAATCCGCGGACTTTGAAGCGAGCACTATAAAAAAAAAAAAACACGGACAACAGCTAGTTTTATTTATAAATGCTTTTGTGAAATCGTGTTACTTAGTTACAGCTGCAGATTGTTATGAAAATTCATGTTTCTGCGAATGCAACACGTAATTGAACGTAATTGCGATTCAATTAGTTAACGATCGTTAACAGTGATGTTTCATAGAGACGATAATTAGAACACGATTATGTGCTTCCAGAAGACGTAAAAAGATCGATCAAACCTAGCGATTTCGTTTCACAGTAGAGTTATCCTCAGAATATTGTTCGTTCGCCGTAGAATTTGATGACTCGATTAAAAAATCGGCTGGTAATAAATTCTACGATCAATTATTTTCACATAAACCTGTAAGCGGTAAGATCGACGTAAAGATTCGCGACTACGTGACAAGGGACGATTAATTGTCGGGTGATTTATGGATATACAGATTGTTTAAACACCTATTATCCGCTTGCAATTATGCGAGAACGATGATTTCATTGATACCAAACCTACCAATTACTAAACTGTACTAAAATTTAATTGCAGTAAAGAAAAAAAGAGGTCCAATTAAAACTTACACAGAACAATAAAGTGCTTAATAAATCAGAGAAACTAACTTTTATTTTTGTAGTTTCCACGGAAGTGAACTTTTAAGTAGATTTCGAAGTAAATTTGAAAGTAAATTTCAAAGTAAAATTCGAAGTAAAATTGAAAATAAAATTCAAAGTAAATTTCGAAGTAAAATTGAAAATAAAATTGAAAATAAATTTCGAAGTAAAATTGAAAATAAAATTTAAAGTAAATTTCCAAATAAATTGCAACGCGAATTTCATAGGAAATTTCTGAAAGTACAGCACGCGATAAATTCAAACGGTTACAGAAACGTCTACAAAGAATTACAAATTTATCGTTTCAACCAGTTTGGTAGTTGTAGCGTTAAAGAACCGGCGGGATACGCGTTTTCCTCTTGTGCTCGGTGCCTCCGCCGATCGTTTGCGTGGCCAACCTTATTTCCGCTGGACGATAAAGAATACCAAGGCTAACTCTCTCATTGAATCCAACGAGCATTCGTTGGATCTCACCGTGAAACGCGCCACGGTTCCATCCTTCATGGCGTTTCTTGCTCGCCTCCTAATGGGTCCCGCGTTATATTTTGCGCGATCGCCCGCCATTTTCGCAATGGTAAATAACGCCGGTTATTTCCTTCCTTTTTTTCTCCCCCCCCTACACTTTTCACCTCTACGTCTTCGCCATGGCCGCGTTGCCCTCCGGAGAGATTATCAGTTATTAGAGTTCGCATTATCGCGTGTTACTACGTGCATTAGGAGTATGGCGAGGCAGTGATTATACGGTTAGATGGTAATTAAACGGTTCTCCTGGCACACGCTTCCGGTGGAAAGCGTCGGCCATATTTTTCTCCAGTATTAGAATTTATTTTTTTTTTTTAAGGGAAGACTGTATCGCTAAGTGAAATTTACTTTTATTTAGCTGCTATAATAAATTGAAGTTAGACGCAGAGAAATGTCTGGAGTAAAATCAATTATCGAATTAAGAAACAGTTATTGTGAATTATGTCCACTAATACAAGTATTGTTAGAACTTATTTTTTCGGAGGAAAGCTAAGTGAAAATTACTTTTATTCAACTGCTACAATAAATCAAAATTAGGTGTAGAACAATCTGAAGAAATTTCTGAAGTAATCAATTATAGAACTAAGAAACAGTTACTGTGTAATGTTCATTAATATAAGTATACAAGTATATAAGTATAACCATTTGCAATTTTTTTTATGACTACAAAAAACCTTAGGCGTTGTATAACAGATAGGTAAAATCAACACACTGCAACTTTTTCATTGCACTTACCATCAACATGTTGCCAAATTTAATGACGAAAAATGGGCAACGCCTCTTAATTCCTATCACCCATGATAATAATAATAATAATAATAACAACAATACTATTGTGTATTCAAAATAATCGTTATCAATTATTCTATCCTAAGTTGTCGAAAGCATATACACAGTTGCAAAACGTTAAAGCACGCTTCGGCAATATCTTCTTGTCCATGTTGGCCGTTTTTAATGGATGCCCCCCGATGGGCGGAGCGTGTTCTCGGTGAAACGGTACCGAAACGCGGTTACACACTCGGTTTCCGTTTTGAGCGGACGCGCGCGCCTAGCGGTGCACGCGCGCAGGGTGAGCAAAGCGTGGCCAGCAAAACGAGCAAAACCGGCCGCTGAAAACACGCGGGACTAAAGGCGTGATTCCACCGAGGCAACATTTAGGCAACACGTGACATACGATCAAATACAATTCAATCGAGGCAACATTTAAGCGACACGTAGCTACTGCTTCCAAAGACATGCTAGAGACAGCATGTTCGGGATGTTGAGTGAAACATTTCCCATGCGACAATAAAATTGTCATGCTACAAGTCGCATTGCGTTGCCTTAAGACATGATTTTTCTGAGGTAACGTTTAGGCAACACGCAACATGCGACCAGAAATAATTCAATTAGAGCTACATTAGACGACATGTAGCACGCACCAATGACGCATGTTATTTATAAGTTTTAACACAATTTCAGAGAGGCAACATGTTTCGATTACTTCCAAAGACATGATATCGATGTTGCTTCCATGGCATGCTAGAGACAGCATGTTCGTGATGTTGAGTGAAACATTTCCCATGCGACAATAAAATTGTCATGCTACAAGTCGCATTGCGTTGCCTTAAGACATGATTTTTCTGAGGTAACGTTTAGGCAACACGCAACATGCGACCAGAAATAATTCAATCAGAGCTACATTAGACGACATGTAGCACGCACCAATGACGCATGTTATTTATAAGTTTTAACACAATTTCAGAGAGGCAACATGTTTCGATTGCTTCCAAAGACATGATATGCGCACGTTATCGATGTTGCTTCCGTGGCATGCTAGAGACAGCATGATCGTGATATTGAGTGACAATTTCTACGTAGAATGTCTATATCGGACATCAATGCTTTCGATACAATTAATTAACGAAACGAAACATACCTATAGTGCATATGACACTTTTCTGTTCAAAACGACCTGCTGAACATTGAATATTTCGCCGGACACCTTATACATTGTTGAAAAATTAGAAGAAACACGGTTTGGATGGTAAGAAGAACGCGGATAGATTGATGCAACGCTACCGTCTAGTAATTAGGGTAACAGATAGATAGGGAAGGAAATTATGGGCATTAAGGATACTTTATTGAGCCGCTTAATCACAGTGGAAACTCTGCTTTCAATGTGATACAATTTCTTCCTTTTTTCCTATCTTTTTTTGTTTTCAGCAAAAATACACCAACTCGCAAGCTCATCTCGAATCAATTACACGTGGTACCCGTCTAATGAATTATAAATAATCAACGCTCTCTAAACTCATCCGTTACGCGTTTATCTATCGACTGTCTCAAACGAAGCTTATTCTTTACTCGATTTACGTTTTAAACGGTTCCTGACTGAATCGAACGATAAATTCTCGTGTCGCATGTGGGACAAACGAAGTGGACAGGGCTGGGAATAGACTGTGGGTGGGTCTGCAAGCTATCAATGAGGCGAGTGAAAAAAAAAGATGAAAAGATAAGCCGGCGGTGTAAGTAGTCGTGAGGGGGCGAGTAATGCTACGAACGATGACGGTTTGTAGAGGACAGGCAGCGGAAATTTCGAAGAAATTCTAATCGGTGGATTACAGAGAGAGGCTTTGAACGTGGAAAAGAAGCAGACCAGTGGTAACCATGACGGCGAGCCTGCCACGTGTATGTATTTTTAGTGAAATTCAGTGAAAGAAAGATCAAAGTAATGCATAATAAGCGGTATTTATAATGTAACCAACACTTGGATACAATAGGGTCTTTCTTAATCGAATATTCATTATTCAAATACTGCACCCAAAGAGCTATTTTTCAAAACTTATGAACCTATAAAATTCGACAGTGAAAACGATATGGGCGACGCAAATAGTACTTAAGCAAACCATTAGCCTTCTTAATATCCACTTAAATAAGCTTGCTACGAGAAAAACTAATTGTTCTATTGTTCGAAAATTCTTTTACCCCAACCTAACCCGAATCTAACCTCGAGGTTTGCTCAAAACTTGCAATACCCGAACCACCGTCTATCCTGATCTTTAAAAACTCTTCAAACATCTCAAATTCGCAAATTCAAATTTTAAAATTCGATTAACCCATTAATTTCTGTAAAGAAAACAAAAATTTTTGTCAAAAACCACCTCCTCAAATTGTTGGTTCTCACCGAAATTCCCATTTACTAACCAAAGTTTGAAACATCTCAGAATCGCAAACTCAAATTCTGTAATTCGGTCATTCCATCAACTACTCTAAAAATTGTCCAACCCCCTTCTCACCCCTTCGAAGTTGTTGGTTTTCATCGAAATTCCTATTTACTAACCAAAGTTTGAAACATCTCAGAATCGCAAACTCAAATTCTGTAATTCGGTCATTCCATCAACTACTCTAAAAATTGTCCAACCCCCTTCTCACCCCTTCGAAGTTGTTGGTTTTCATCGAAATTCCTATTTACTACGAAAGTTTCACTCGCACACGTGACACCCGGTTCACTGGGACGCATGTTAGCAAACAACGCGACGCTTTGCATGGGAATCGATATGTGGCGACGACAATCGATAGCCTATGAATTGTAGCCTCTGAATTGTAATTAAATTCCAGGCAAACGGTATCGTCGAGCAAGAGTCGACGTCTGTATAGAGAGCCCGGCGCGCAATAATTTATGCCAGCCGCGGCGTTTTTCCCCGTCCGTCGTCTCGATTCGACTCGACTG
Source organism: Tetrapedia diversipes (assembly GCA_033822845.1). Taxonomy (NCBI): domain Eukaryota; kingdom Metazoa; phylum Arthropoda; class Insecta; order Hymenoptera; family Apidae; genus Tetrapedia; species Tetrapedia diversipes. The sequence continues at coordinate 62,275 of JAOPTO010001279.1, forward strand.
GCCGCGATCTCGCTAAAGATGATTTATGCCACTTTCGACGTTTCCCTGGAAAAAGGGCGGCCCCTCCTGCCGCTTTCAGCGATTCATTAATCTACCCACCCTCCCCTCTCTCTCCACGCCTGTGTTTCGATCCCGTTGCTTATCGCTGATAACACGCGCGCCAGGTTTCCAAGCCGGCGCGGCGAGGAGAAAACACATCGGCTCATGAATTTTCATCGGCCATGCTGAAACCGCGGAAGAAAGTTCGTGGACCCGATTACACGCCGGTGTTTCGTTGCCGTGGCAAGTGCGTTCAACTCCGAGCACACTTCTCGGTGGACGCGACCAATCAGGTCTATGCGAAAATTTGCAGCGTTTACGGAAGAACGGATGTTTATTTGTTAATTTATTTGTTCATGAGGGTCTAACATTTTTCACCGACTTTCGATTAGTTTTCGTTAACTTTGAGATGATCGATTGGGTGAAATTTAACACGTTCGTCGCCTAACGTGATTCGGCTGAGTTTCTCGCTGTGCCCAAATTTGATTGCATAGAAAACTGGGGTAAAAAAAATATGAAAACAGCAAAAATTTTAACTTTTTATTTTTATTTTATGTATTTTATATTTCTATATATTATGCTTCAATACTTATTCCATTGAATTCATTTTAAAATTCCAATTAAAAATCTCGTTTAACTTTAAGAAAAAGAGCGTCACCCAAATATGGGTGACGTGCGCGACGAACGTGTTAAGCAACAAAATAAAAATATCAGTATCTTATGGCGGTATCAATTTTACAACGTTTGCGAAAAATAAATATTTGCTTGTTACTATGTTTAGGATTGTTTAACGTTTTCTTTGGCTTTTGATTATTTTTCGTTAATTTTGAGACGATTGATTGGTAGAAATTTGAGCAAGAAAATAAAAATACCAGTACTTTATGATGGCATCAATTTTGTATCATTTGCAAAGAGGGAATATTTACTTGTTGCTACCTTTAGGATTGTTCTCAAGATTTTTATTGGTTTTTTATCACTATCCGCCATCTTTTACACGATTAATCGGTAAAAAATTAAGCAAGAAAATAAAAATACAGTACTTCGTGTAACCTGAATTTAAGCAGGGACCTAATAAAACAGCGAATCGATGGTAGCTAACGAACTATCATTCTAGAATGACACGGAGAATCAAAGGAATCGAAGGAATCGCCTGATCAACGAATTAAAAGATTTCGAACGCTGCTCGTAGTTTCCTCGAAGAGCGAAGAATAGGAAAGCTTCGAGCTGGAAAACGTTAAACAAACCTCCTATTATCATGGATTCCATCTGTGTCATTGTCCCGGGAGGATCGTGACACGACAAACAGACAAAGAACAAGAAAGAAAGAACAAACATATCGAACGCGGTCCCGGTTTAAGCCTTTCCGTGACGAAAAGGAGAAATTCCCCGGCCAAGGTGTAGAAATTCTGAAAGAGCATTCCGCAATGCCATAACAGACCGTTTTCTCGACTTTCGAGAAATTCGCCGGACAAACGCGCAGCTTGATCCGCGGGACATATTAATCCGTGTTTATTGGTCGTTTCTTCGGGGCCAATGGCGGATCCAGAAGAAAAAAGTTCTGCTCGAAAAAAGCGCGAAACACGTAAACTCTCTTACACACGTTCCTGTGTACCTTCTTTTGTGCACGATCTCAGATTTATTTCTAATTTATACATCAACATTTCTATATTGCAGTTCAAGTAGAGTGGCGGACAAAAGTTTAAGACCAAAGAAAATAAAATTAATTAACACTATTCCTACCACGACCGGTCAAATGACCGTTTTTAAAATTGTGATTAGAATTTCATATATACAGAATAATTAAGTAAATCGTCTCAAAAGTTAGCATCCATATTTTTAAACGTGTTAAAACGCAAACCGTTAAATATATCGGCTTAAAAATAAAGTGACTTATGCCACTTTCAAAATAAACGGCTCATATGATGGAAGGGATACGGTTTCATTGTATTAGTTCGCGTAAAAAATCCTTTACTTGTTTATTAACACTATTCCTACCAAGACCGGTCAAATGACCGTTTTTAAAATTGTGATTAGAATTTCATATATACAGAATAATTTAATCGCCTTTAAACTTTAGACTTTTTTTCAAATATACGAATAATACATTTTTCAATGTTCACTTCTTTTTTCATTGTTTACTGTCTGAGAAAAATTTGTAATCTGTCTTACGTGGAAATGTCGCGGTAGGAATAAGTATACGTGAAGTGTCGGTAGGAATAGTGTTAATTAATAAGAAATAGAACAATAAATAAAATTCGTAATTTATGCTAATCAATAAATACTGTATTACCATAATGATGATAAAAATAAATATTTCGTGCATTGTACTGTCATCTTAAATTTTTGTCCGCTACTATAGTTAACCCTTTGTGGTCGGCAAATTTCGCTCTTGGGAGTATCAGCAGGTCGGAGCAAATTTAGTGTTTCGCAGTTATTTTCCCGTACAGGATTTAAAATCAGTATATGAATATTAAAACACGCAGAATTTGTTGAAACTGATTTGTTGTGTTTATTACTACTCCTAATACATAAAAATACAAAATTCTTAATTTCTGTAATTTTCTAAAGTATGAAATTTCACAAAACCTGCGAATATCCCCACTGCGTGGACATCGACCGTAAAGGGTTAAGTTTTAATTGACTGTACCTAGCAAAAGCTTTTCAGAATGTCAAATAATATTTTTAGATTTTATTACCCTTGAAGTACAACCTCCATTGGGACATACAGTGGAGCTCCATTTATACGAATCGTTGAATGATCGCCAGACAAATTGCAAACCATACAACAGTCCATACTTCATTGAAACTCACTCCTGATTCTCCTTGCTGCCTATAATTCCCCGGTTCAGATAACAGAATCTCCCGTTCTTGTGGATTCCAACGAACGTGTGTTCGGCCTCGAACAGTTCGTTGGATCGAGCACCGTTAAAATTTCCTCGATACAAACGAAGTTCGTCCGAACGGAGCGAAGTGTGCTGTACCAGATCGCGTTCGTGCGTTCGATAAATCCGAATCGATTTGCATGAACCGGGCAAAGAAATCGGTTACGAGATACGAATCGACGATAAATCATGCATTAGTCCTGGCTGGACGGTGACCGACGACCACCACCGGAAGCGGCGCTCGATTCTTCTGTCTCGACACAGCGATCGGATAAATCGTGGGGATCGAATATTTGTCGGATCCACGGAGAGGCTTCATGGGTGGCAATGGCCTAAACGGGACATTCTCGCCGTACGACGGGGCATTGTGACCCTAATCGGCCGTCATCTCGAACGTTTCCTTCATTCTGAACATGATTTATCGAAGGTGTCCCCGGTTCGACTTGGAAAGTGGAGATCCACGCGAGGACAATTCTGGTTCTCACACAGTCATTCAATTTCAGCTATGAACACACATATGAGTTCTCACACAACCGTTCAATCTGGACTATGGACGCTGTATAGTTTTACAAAATAGTGTGCTTTGTCACAAAAAGTGGACGATCCACGGTACATGCTCAAGATCTCAGAACTCAGCGCTCAAAGGGTTAAAAGTGATGAAAAATCTTTCAAGCATTAACCCTTTGCACTACTTGTCGAGTGTGAGTCGACATCAATTTTTATCACAGTGACTTTTATATCGAGTCACACTCACCACATTTAAATATGGATGGTGTCAACGTGGCAAGCTTATTTTTTAATTAAAAAATTTAGAAAACTCAGAAATATAAGTTACAATAAAGTTTGAGAGCTTATAGCTTTCTCTAATAGTAAACTTTATAAGTTTAATATAATTAATTGAAAAAAAAAAAAAATCGTTTAAAATGAGTAGCGGTTAAGGAATTGACCTTTCAAGTAAATTTCAAATAAAATACCTAAAATACTAGGAAGTTATTGAAAATAAAATTGCAAAATAATTCGCAGTGTAAAGGGTTAATTCGTACACTTTTGAAGTGAAGTATCATTGTATGGGTAAATTGAAAAATTGCTAGATTTCTATCCCTGTTTATAAGCGTGCAAGGAGTTTTCTGCACGCAAGCCTTCATATATTCATATAACTCAAAACTTACACACTCTCGGCACTTAAAACACTGAAACCACGGTTGTTGTAGCATCTAACAGTATCCGAGATTCGCGAAGAAACATCCGAGACGTGGGCAATCATCTTTTAATCGGCGTGAATGGAGCGCATTGATTGAAATGAGACTGCACCACGTTGATCTATGCCAGTTACCATGTTCCTTCGCGCAAACGGTGACCCGAATGACTGGGTCCCCGCATCGATCCCATTAGCGACTGACTTCTACGTGTGTGCAACTGCCCACAGCGAAACGTTTCTCTGTAATCGTGTTCGCGGAAGATTCGAAAGACTCAACATGGCCGGTGAAACGTGCAGAGAGTCGAATCGGTCGCGGAACCCTTAATCTACTAGGTGGACTAAGGAACGTAATGATATCGAGCGGACTAGTTTCGAGGAGTGAAACTTTGCGATGCTACAGGGAGAACCGCCCGGAGAGGATCGCAGTTGTGTAATTAACTGTTGCCGGGTGTAAATTATAATTTATAGAGGAGCGGCGAGGCCAAAGCGATCCGCTCGTCGGTCAACCGTGGAAGAAATGGTGGTGTACACTTTCTAGTAGCCGGTAGAATCTCTTCCTGAAAACCTTGTTTGTCACGCGTGAAAGTGTATATTCTCTGGAGATTGTTCTTTGTTTATGTAGACAAAATTCTGCAAAATTAGATTTTCTGAAGTCTCACAAATTTCATCCCACAAGCAAGTCTACTCGATTCTCTAAACTCCTACAAATATATTTGTTCGATCCTCCAAAGCTTTACAATTTTACTCCACAAATAAATTTGTTTCACTTTCCAAAGTTCCACAAGTTTTATCCCACAAATAAATTTACTCAATTATCCGAACTCCTACCAACTTTTCCCAACAAATAAATTTTGTCGATCCTCCAAAGGCCCACAAAATTTTTCCCACAAATAAATTTACTCAATTCTCCGAATTCCTACCAACTTTTCCCAACAAATAAATTTTGTCGATCTTCCAAAGGCCCACAAAATTTTTCCCACAAACAAATTCTCTCTGCCTTCCGAAGTCCCACAACGCTCCGTTCCTAAGCAAATGCATTCAATGTTCCAAAATTCCTCCAAAAAGTAGATCCACCCAAATCTTCGAGATCCCACAAACAGGACCACTCGATTTTCCAGATAGATCTTCCCGTGAACACATCCAGCGTGCGACGAGAGTAAAGAAAAAATCCGAACGGAGTTCAAAAAACGGAAACTTCAGTTAAAATGCGGCTAATGGCCGCGAATGCAAGGCTTGATTCGCCGTGACGAAGTGACGAAGAGAAGCGTCGTTTCGTTGAACGGCCACGGTGAATCGACGCCAGCAAGCTAGCAGAGATCGAAGAAATCGGTGGACAACGCGAGCACGGCACCGCGAAGGAAATAACGATGCAGTGTCCTCGAGTAATTGAGAGCGATGCGTGTTTCCATGGTCGATCGAACAATGCCAGGACACCCCACGGCGACTCTGTCCTTTAATACCGTGTTAACGAGCGTTTTGTTAAGGCGCTCGCCAACCGGCTGCGAGTCTTGACTGACACCTCGTTAATGGCCAATAAGTTGGCGGTGATTAACAGAAGCGCGAGAACCGGAGAACGGGTTAGGGTGAGACTTGTAACGCGAACGATTGTGTGTCACGATGATGGGGAATTGAGTGGCATAGGGGTTTGGGAAGGGGAATGGGTTTTTCTGTGTGCAGTAGCAGAGAACGCGAGTACGATGTTGTATCTTCAGGCAATTTATGGAAGAGCAGTAAACTGGTTAATCGAATTACACTTTCATAATTAACCGTTTTAGTGCCAGGCATTTTACGGAGTAAAGGCGAAGAATTTGATATGCGCGCTTGTACGAATAGCTTTATAAACAAAAAATTCCGAACGTTGGAACTTTTTTCCCCTGCGACCAATAGCGAGGATAGGTCCCCGTCGAAAATATTTCGTTACGCCTACAGCAAATTTTTCAATAAACGGTTTGGGTATAAATTTTCGGTTTCTGCGAATCGAATGATCTATTGGCCCAAAACAATTTTTGCGTAAGGATCGCAGGCCGATAAATCGGCCCACTGACACTAAAAGGGTTAAGGATACACTGAATTAACATGAATTTTAAGCTAACCTCATTTCAAAGGAATCAATGTTGCATTGCTGGTGAAATTTATAGAAGAAATGGCACCTTTTGAAGGAATTAGAAATGTTTTAATATCCATCTATCAGTTTAAGTGTTCCAGAATTGAATATTGCCTGAAGCTAGAGCTTTTCTCCTGAAGCAAGGTTAACCATCTGAAACTTTCCGTTCTCGGAGCCCTGCTTTCAAGAAAAGTTATCATCGAATTTTTAACCGTCGGCTAAACCTTTACTTTCGATCCTCCCAACGAGAAGCAGAACTGGTATGCTTCGCGAGCACAGGTCGAGACCTGTAAAAACGAAAGGAAACGCGAGCCCTGACAATTACAAAGCACCGTGATCACTTATATGGTGAACCGTAATCAAGTACCGACGCGGCCGGTGCCTTATCGCTCTAACGATAAGAACGAGGACTAACAAGAAGTAGAACAACGAATCCATAATTTTCCTTCATTATTGACGAGCTTTTCGCTCTTAAAAAGCGCTTCCGGGGTACTTTTATCGATTTCGTCGCATCTTTCTTCGTCGAATCGTGTTGGTCATTGACTAACACGCTTGAATCACTAAACTAAACCTGAATCACTAAAAGTACATAGCTATCTAGATAGTAAACGTAACTAGGACCTCTCTGTTACTTATCCATTTTGCACAAAAGATTCGTATGCGTTAAGAGTCAGCATTACTCATTCAGAGGACCAATGGTCACTCTCACCTCTTCCAAACTAAAATACCTATATAAAACCAGATTATATAATACCTAAATATACAGATACCTATATAAGACCAGATGAGATTGTAGAGGAGAAACTTTTGTTCCTAGAGAATGCAATTTTTCAACTTCGTCGTAAGAAACTAGGATTGTACACGCAAATCTTTTAGGAATTTTCGACAGAATATCGAACGAGTTCCCGCCATAGGAATTAATTTTTATTTCTGATAATAAACGCAAATCGATTAGGGATTTTTAACGCAATATCGAACGGGTTCCCGCCATAGGAATTAATTTTTATTTCTGGTAATAAACGCAAATCCATTAGGGATTTTCGACAGAATATCGAACGGGTTCCCGCCTTAGGAATTAATTTTTATTTCTGATAATAAACGCAAATCTTTTAGAGATTTTTAACACAATATCGAACGAGTTCCCACCATAGGAATTAATTTTTATTTCTGATAATAAACGCAAATCTTTTAGGGATTTTTAACGCAATATCGAACGTGTTCCCGCCATAGGAATTAATTTTTATTTCTGATAATAAACGCAAATCCATTAAGGATTTTCGACAGAATATCGAACGGGTTTCCGTCGTAGGAATTAATTTTTACTTGCGATAATAAACGCCGCGTCACGAAGAGTTGTGGGATCCCCTTCGTAAGGAGGGAAAGGAAGCGAGATCGATGACGGAAGCGGAGGACCACGGGCGGAAGTGGCCGATGCTCGAAATCGTGGAACCGTTATACACCGTCCATTTCGCATGAGCACAATGAACGACGAAGAGGGATAATGTGTGACAGAATTTTAATGCACCTATAAATGATCAATTCCATTGCGATGGAATTCATGGAAAATATTTCTGGTGGCTATCGAAAGGTCTGTGTTCGATTTTCTTACTTTAAACCTACTACTTACTTCTATGCTGCAAGATTATACAACTGAAATTATAAATAGAAATGTCGTCGTGATTGTTCGAACTTTCTTTTTTCTTTTTAATTTAATAAACACTTCATGTGTTTCGTAAAAATACTCGAAAAATACGATACAGCTGTCCAAACAATCGTATCTAAGCATATCTTCAATTGACGATCAAAATTGAATAAGATAAAAAAAAAAAGAAACGAAGGATAGCGCTTACTGTTTATCTCTTTTTAATTCAACAACATCCTCAGTCTTTCCTGAAAACGTTCACAGAATACAACACAACCGTTGAAACAATCGTATCTAAACCGTGTTGTCGCAACCGATAATCGAAATGGAATGAAATGCAACGAGAAAGAAAAAAGGAGGGGAGGAAAGTAAAGAAGGGTGCGGTGCCTCGATCTACAATAATGATTCAAAGGTACAAGAGAACCTACAGACCGAGATCTCCTCGTATCAATATTGAGGATCGCATGACTCACTGATACCGCGTCAATTAAACCCACGATAAAGCAGAAGTTTATCGCTGTTAACGAACGCTAACGAGAAACACAGGGCGTATTTCTGAAAAAGGAATTCTCGACGGGGGGGGGGGGGGGGGGCACACACGCACACGCAGCTCGCTCGCGTTTCCTAGAAATTTTCACGCGCGCACAGAACCAACCGGGCTCGGAAGCGAGAGGAGGCAGAAACGGGTTACGATAATAATTATTCGTCGCGTGTATCGTTTCACGGTTTAATATTCGAGGTGAGACGTGCCCAACCCTTCGTGCGACGAGGATCGGCGATGATCAGATCGAGATTCATTAGGATTCGAACGATGCATCGGCTCGTGCTCGATAACGCTGCTGCACGCGTGGACGTTTGACAAACGGTACCCGAAGACACCGCTTGCAGGAAGTTAGAAATCGTGAGACCTCGCACCGATATCGCTTTCCTCCGATCGATACGATCGCGCGCGACGAAAAATTCTGTCGCAGGAAATTTAGGACCCTCGCGTTCAGGATTTTGCTGGATTTTCGGGCAGACTCGAGTTGTGTAAACAAAGAAATGGGATTTGGGCGCTAACTTGAATATTGTAAGCGAAGAAATTAAATTTGAGCAGAGATTTTAATTTTGTAAGAGAAGAAATCGAATTTAGGCGCAGATTCGAATTTTATAAGTAAAGAAATGAAATTTGGGTGCGAATTCGAATTTTGTAAGTAAAGAAATGAAATTTCGGCGCAGACTCAAATTTTGCAACTAAAGAAATGAAATTTGGGTGCAGATTCGAATTTTTTAAGAGAAAAAATGGAATTTGGGTGCAGACTCAAATTTTATAAGCAAAGAAATGAAATTTGGGTGCAGATTCGAATTTTCTAAGAGAAAAAATGAAATCTGGGTATAAACTCAGATTTTATAAATAAAGAAATGAAATTTAGGTGCAGATTCGAATTTTCTAAGAGAAAAAATGAAATTTGAGGGCAGTCTCAAATTTTGTAAGAAAAAAAATTAAATTTAGGTGCAGATTCGAATTTTTAAAGAAAAAAATGAAATTTGAGTGAAGATTTAGTTTCACTTCTAACGAGTTCTATAATTTGTAGACTACTTTAAATATTTTGGGTGCTCTTGCACGTTAAACGCAACCTGCGTTCTTCCGCGCGTTTCGATCTCCCACAAATGCGGAAAAAAGTGCAGAAATTTTCCTTTCCTTTACGTTTCCAATGGAAATTAGATTCGTCGCACCGTTGCATCTTGGTGCGTCCAACGAAAGTTTCCCTTTGGTCTGCTATCGCATCAATCGAATCGCGGTGTGCGCGCGGTCATAGATCTTTGCGGATAAATATCAAAGTACGCGGTTACGAAACGTTCGAAAGAGGAACAAGGAAACGGAGCCGGTGAAACTTCTCTCGTTAAAAACTTCCAGGTTAACGGGAAACCGAAAAGAAAAATCGAAGCTCCTCCGAAAGCGAGCAAAAATTAACAAAAAGAAAAACCTCATCGATCTTGTAGGAATACGATCGAATGGTTGCGATCGAGTGGATACGAATTTAGGAAAATATGAAACTTGGGTTGAGCGATAGCCGTGTGAACGTAGAACGTTTGGACTATAGAGTGTTTCTAAGGCGTGAAAGATGAGTATTTGAGAAAACTGAGGAATTTCGAGTAAACGTGACCGAATGCATCGAGTGAAAAAGGTTAATAATTAAAAAAAAAGGAAGTGATGTTTGGAAAAATATATGACGTGGAAAATGCGAGCACGTAGCAGAAAAAGTGTGATCGTGAAAGAAGTAAGAAGTTGTAGTTGCTAAGTTGAAAAATCGTTTAAATTGTTATTATTAATCCTTTGCACTCGGCTGTCCCCTCTCATGGGATATCGTAATCCTAGCATATGATAGTTTCGCAAATTTTCAGACGTTAGTTCAGACCCGGACGTTAAATAGTCATGTATGTAAATTTTAATATACGACTTAACTAAACTAAATGAAGTTCAATATACGTGAATCATAGTAAATATTTCGAATTTGAAAATTTTTGAAGTTAGTATCGTTAAACGACTAACGGCCACCTCTCGAGTGCAAAGGGTTAAAACTGTTTTAAATATATTATTATATACTGAACACTTCACTTTATTTTACTCGCACCTGAGTCCTATCATCTCTCTCTACTAAATAATAAAAATAGAACTTTCCTATGATCTGAACAATCAGAAGCAACAACGATCAATTTTATCGCTTCCTTCGAAGAGATCCAAACGAACGAGGGAAAAAAGGTGTTTAAGAACTGCCAGACGTATTTTATTTTTCACAACAAATTTTCCGGTATCCGTCGAGCGATAAAAATTAATTTACAAGTTATATGCAGTTAGTTTACGATCCAGCTGGCAGCCGACGATTTTCCAACGACGCGTTTCGAAATAATTATAAAACATAAAGAGAAAGCGGAAAGCGCGCGGCTGTAACCGAGATCGTAAATTTCTGGCCGCCGGACGTTTCATTAGATTCGCGGGTAAACCGTTTACATGGAGGTGAGACGAGGCGTCGATTCGCTCGTCGTTTCGTCGACGATTTACAGGCTGCGGAAAACCTGGTCTCCTCTTCGATATAGGCGAAAGCAACATATGCGGCTATGTCATTAACACGTTCGTCGCTACGTCACCCAAATATGGGTGACGCTCTTTTTCTTAAAATTAAATAGGATTTTAAATTGGAATTTTAAAAGGAATTCAACGGAATAAGCATTGAAGTATAATATACATAAATATAAAATACATAAAATAAAAAGCTGAAATGTTTGCTGTTTTTATATTGTCTTTACCCTACTTTTCTATGCAATCGGATTTGGACACAGTAAGAAACTCAACCGAACCACGCTAGGCGACGAACGTGTTAAAACCGTGATCCTTTCGAACGGTTACCAATTGTATCCAACGCGTGGTACTCGTTGACAATCGATTTGATGAAATTGTATATACTGTTAACCCTTTGAGTGCTATGGGCGCATATATGTGTTTGTCAATTTTTATTTTCTTCGCCTTATGACTTTTTCCGTGGTCATACATTTCGACGTTAACCTTTTGAAAGTGCTATGGGCGCATATATGTGTCTCACGACAGTTAATGGTAGAGACCATGGAAGAATAAATACGTTTGCCGATCTTCCGCTTACTGCAACGCGATTGTCAGTGTACAACTAAGGCCGAGAGTAATCAGCACTCAAAGGGTTAAACCGATTGTGTTGTCAACTGTAAAAATCCTCATCTCCTTCGCGTGAAATTTTTAATTTAACCCTGCCGCGGTCTTCTGGACATTGTTGTCCCAGGCGTGTTCCATTTCGCTATGGAAACTTATTAGAAATAAAGAAACTAATAGCTTGCTCTGTTCTTTCGGCGTTACGTCGAAGAACCGTTTTTAATAAAATTAAGAAACGAGTGATTGCGAAAAAATTCGAGGAACGCAGAAGGGTTAAGAAGGTACGATTTGCCAGAGACCAGTCTACAGGACTTTCCCCTCTGATTCACAAAAATCCTCCTGTTTCACCATTGTCGAAGAAAAAAAAAGAGAACTCTTTCGTTATCTCCGATTTCCCGCCATCAATCACAGTGGTACACCATCCAGCAAATAGAATTCTATTAAATGAAAGAGGCGGTCGAAGGAACACGTAAGAAAGATTGGCGTGCAATTTATTAGGCATTGTAATCGCAGTCCCTGTGTATCAAACGGCGGCGATCGAGTAATAAAAGCAACAAGAGATCGATTCACCTCGAGTGAGCCAGCTGCTCTGTTCCCCGTTAAGAAAACTTTCCTCGGTCAGCCGAAGAAGCGCTCGAAGAAGTTCCTTTCGAGCTGCTTCTGACAGACCAGACAGGAAGAGCTGCTTCGATGGCAGCCTTGAGAGCTTCGCCCACGGAAACAATGAAGCGACCGATGCAGTAACATCCGGTTATGTTTCATGACGCGTTTATTGTGTTCCCGTTGGTTATAGGCGAGGCAGCAGGGGGAGGGGAGGGGGGTACGGTACAACGACGACGATAATAATGTTGACGATAATGACGATGATTTGGTTCGTCCCTTCGATGGACGTGAACCGCGCCCAGTTCATTCATTCTTATGCGTCAGGGATGGCGATTTCGTCGTCGGAGATATCGTGGAAACGAAGAACTCGAGCGACGAGAAATTTGTGGACGACCATGCATAATAATACACGAGTGGCTATTGTTAGCATTTGTGGGTGGTGATTGCTAACATCCGTAGGAAGCAAGTACTGATGCTTCGTAGGCACGAGGGTCGCATGCAAGGAGTACCACTTTGTGGGTATAGTGGGGCTGCTTTTGTGGGAATTTGTGGGATGTGCCAATATAGTAACAAGGTCATCGCGAGCTATATTTGTGGTGGTTGTGGGTTATTTTTGTGGGGCACCAGTGGATACCATTTTGTGTATTGTGGGCAATACTTGTGTGAATTTATAGGCCACACACATTTAGTATTTATTGACCTAGTGAATTGGTATTTGTGGGTCATATATATCTGATTTTGTGGATCATACCAATGGAAGTTTGTAATTCAAATTTGTGTGTATTTACTTATTACACTTTATAAACACTCGTGATTGTTTGTGAGTATCTTGAGGATCTTTTTTGTGTATATTTGTGGATATAAATTAAGGGTATCTCTGAAAAACAGCTTGCTGTATTTGTGAACAAAAATTTTTAGACAATCCCGATTAATAGAGAACGCATTAACTGATATCGCTGAATAAAAAGTGTAACTTTTCGAAGCAAAGTTCCATTTACGACAGGGGAGACTGAACGACCGTGAACGAAACATGAAAAACCAATAATGCGGACAGGTGTAGGGGACCATGAAGCATACCGTTCAACCCTGATTAAAATCGAGGTCGCATGGGACAGACATGTAGCAGACAAAGGGGGTGAGACTGCAGACGTCCAGGAAATTACAAAGATGAAGGTTTATCGATCGGAGCGTTTGCCAATATTAAAACCTGGTTCGGCCCCAACGGGAAGAAATTTGATTAGTCGGCCTAAATCACGAGCTTTCCGTATCCTTGAAACGCTTGAGCATGAAACACTCCAAAACCACGTTCTCACTCGATAAGAATTTTAACTTTAACCAAAGCATGCGTTGATAATCGCAGAGCGAGTATTAATTTTAATAATCACTCCAAAATTTTGATTGAATTACAGATTGAATGCTTCTTTACCAACTTCTTCACCAAATTTCCTCTATTTTCCGCCATCTATTTTTCCACTGTCCTATTTAACAACAGAACAATACAAAATACGGGTACTTTCATAAGTAACTGTTGAGATATGCGTGATTTTCTTTTTTTTTTCAATTAAATTTACCACGGAGTCGGAATATGCGTTTTTTTGTTTCTGTATAACGCGTCCTCCCACGAATCGCAATCACGTTCTGTTCCCACTCTATAACTGTTTTTCAAGAGTAACATTTATCGAGTGCAAAGTACTTCGAATACATTTCTGCCAACCTATAACCCTTTCGATCAACCTGCAGCCATAAGCATCGTGCAACGGCGATCTATACGTCCGCCATATAGGTGGATGTACCGTTAATCAATCGAACCCGCAAAATCGCTTATAGAAGATAAGAAATACGGGATTAACCGTGGAGATCGAAAGAAGCTGCGGTCACAGCTGGAATTCGCTGCACGCAATTAGTATCGGTGAGAAAGAGGTGGTGCAAGCAAGAAATCCTGTGCACACATCCAATATACGGCGCATCGTTGCTGGGCCGCTCGATAAAACCCGATCGATCTCGTTGCCGGAGTTAAATTTCTTCACTGGATCGGTCAATTCATTTTGTAAACTGATATCTAAATATGTCTAATTTACTACGTTATTGCACTATGCACTTAATTTTATTTGGTTCCATCGGAACGTTATTCTAAAACGTAAATAAACTATTTATTAACCCTTTGGCTACGGGTGGGTTCTCCGCCGCGATACTTCCACTGAATGCAGAATAGTTGCATGACATGACGACCCAAATGGGGTCGCGTAGCAAAATTCTGCAATTTTTAATTTTAGATTTTTGTATGTTTCAAAACGAATTCTAAAACTATATATTTTCATATGTATATATGTATATTATTACCTAATAAATAAATCATCAAAAAATATTAATTTATTTTTCTTTTATATTTGTATGGGGTCGTCAAGAAACTTGCAATCATAAATGAGGTCGTGAATGACAAAAGTTTAAGAAGCCCTGGTTTAAATAAATAAATAAATAAATAAATAAATAAATAAATAAATAAATAAATAAATCGTCGTCTCGTTAGGAAAATGATGATTGGTCGGTGACAGTGGCGCTCGGCTGCGTAAAATACGCGTTCGATCGCCGCGTAATTGGATCGTTTCGCCTTTCTTCTGGAAATCCCTCTTCGTCTACCCTAACACCGCGGAATGAACAGCAAATCAACCGTTCTAATAGAGTAAAATTGACAGGGAGCGCGCTCGAACGGGTGTGAAACCGTGGCCGAGGAATTTCTCTTTCGGCAAAAAAAAAATTAGGGTCACCTCTATTTCCCTCGATGGAAATGTAACTTTTGTGAATTCACTTCTTTTTTCATTGTTTATTTTTTGAGAAAAATTTATAGTCTGTCTTACGTGGGAATGTCGCGGTAGGAATAGGTATACGTGAAGTGTCGGTAGGAATAGTGTTAATCAGAGAACCTTTCGATCGTAAGAACAGACTGGTCGAAGGAACGCGTTCGCACGGGTTATCGAAAAGGAAAACTGCGAGACGGACTAGGAGCCGGCCTGAATGCGTTCCATTGTGCTTAGAAAGTGATCCGCGGAACGGTGAAAAGGTGAAAATGGATATGAGAGGTCTCGCTTCGGTTGGCGCAAGAAAACGGCCACGAAATTCGAGCTACGCGGACTTTCGGTTGTCACGATTGATTGGCATGAAACGGCGTGCACCTCGTTTAAATCGCGCAGGGAAATTAACGAGATAACTCTTCTGTAACGAGCATCCCTCTTTCACCTCTATCTAGCTCACTACAATTTGTGTGTACGTGTGTGCGTGTGCACTGTCGTCCATAAGTAGACTGCGAATTTTTATGAAAATTCAGCTCCTTCTAGGAATAAGTAAAAAGAAATTAAATTTAGAGAGAGTGAGATCATGAGATTCGTTTCATCTCATAAAATTTACTACTCGCAATTTACCGGAAATATTTTGTACACTTCTGCGTGTAATAATAATTATTATTATTATTCGTTTACGAGTTAATTATACGCATTCTGTAGACCAGTCACCTTAAACGTATAAGAATTTGTAATCTATTCGTAAGCGTTTTCTTCGGTTTGTTTGAAAGCTGTAAAAAATTTCAAGGAAGATTTCATCCTTCTTAAGAATAATCACATGGTCACAAATCTGCAGCATCTTTTTCTGTGAAACGTTTACTTTACGTTAACATTGTTGCGTTAATTACATCTTCGATGGATGGATAAATACGAAAGGTAGCGTATACAGTAGCGGACAAAAGTTTAAGTCGATAGAACAATGTAAGAATATAATTTTATGGTATGCAAATACTCTTTATCTATTCATTTTTATCGTTATTATCGTAGAAAACTATTTACTAATTAGCATAGAATACAAATTTTATTTACACTATTATTTCTTACTAATTAATTAATTTACGTTCTTCAACCCTTTGCTCTTAAACTTTTGTCCGCCAGTGTACCTGGCATGCTGACCCAGAAAGAGGAGGAAAAAGCAAGTCGAACGTTAAACCTCTAATCAGGAATGCGGTGTGCACTTCAGAAAACATGAACATGCGTGAAAAGTAATAAGCGAAAATGATTTTACGAGAAATCCAACAACCGGCTCCGTTTTCTCGTTTTACGCGGCCTTCAATTAGCACCGCGAGCCAGTCTAAAACGTTTATCGAGTTCCAACGATCCGGCAAAATTATATCGAACAACCTGATAAAGGAAGCCTATCTGTTACTACTTTTAGTTTCCATTTGTTTCTGTCGATTAGCACCGATTACGTTTATCGAAATCCTTCGAAGGGGCGCTCCACAACCTCGGGCAGCTTCTAAAAGCGTGCCGCCGCGCAATTACAACTCGTACACCGTTTTACGAGTCCTTAAAAAATAACAAATCGTTGTAACAATCTGGCGAACGGTTTAAAAAAATCTTGTCGGCCGACTGGAATATTCTGGGAAGGGTTGGATCGATTGAAATCAGGTTTGCCAAGACCTGTTCCCAACGATGTATCTCATTCTTGCAACGTTCAACCCTTGATCCTTTGCAATCGAGAGATGAGTGTTAGTCGTCTAACGATACTAACTTTAAAGAGCCACCGTATAGTTTATTTATTTATTTATTTATTCACGAACTATAAACCCATTGATTTCCAGAAGTAAATGTACAGATTGCGGTTTACAAGATTACAAAAGATTGTTAAGCTTTATACTAAAGTTTAGTTGAGCGACATACTAAAATTTAAATATGCGGCAATTTAACACTAGAACTACCGACAATTAAAGTGTACTTATTTGCATAGAAGTCAAATTGAAAGTTACACGAAGAAATCCCGAACAGATAGAAAAGAAATTTTTATTTATACCTTCTGCAGAAAATCATAATAAATTTTGGAAGTTTCACCACCGTGAATTTATAAGACTGCTACGAGTAATCACCAATTGGTCATTTTGACTGCTCTGGTATTTTTAGCGTTAATGAACAAACTAACTAAGGTCCAA
Organism: Tetrapedia diversipes; assembly: GCA_033822845.1. Lineage (NCBI taxonomy): Eukaryota > Metazoa > Arthropoda > Insecta > Hymenoptera > Apidae > Tetrapedia > Tetrapedia diversipes. Next base: position 79,367 of record JAOPTO010001279.1, read on the forward strand.
AAATCTGGCAAAACTATCATTTGGTGATTAACAGTCGCCTCTCCACGGGAAAGGGTTAATTTTGGCAAAATGATGGACTTCTAATAATAAACGTTCTAATAAATTAAACTGCATCGATCGTCGACCTCACCTGTCTGAACCCCCCCTCGATACCGTTACGCGTTACCAAAAATCCTGTTCGTCGATCAGTTTCGTAACCGAAACCAATTCCAACCGAAAAGAAGACGATTTTCCGGCCCGTCCTCCCACCAGCCAGCGTTTCACGGTATCCGTTACACCACAAATTAGAATTTTTCGACCGCGAGTGCAATGGACCGTCGCGGCTACACCTTACCAAGTGGATCGCGTGTTGCACGTGATTAGATGCAACTCCGCGATCCTTCGCCCCGGTAAGAGCGTGTAACGCGCGGCGGTTGATGGCCAGAGCCCCAGCAGTGAAACTCTACTCTCTACGGCACCCACGGACAGCCATTATCATTTTATATCACGACTATACCCTATATCGTAGGGATTGATCCGCGAATGGACCGATAAATGGTAATGCTGGTAACGAAGAGATCGCTACGTCATAATGTAAACATTTATTTATTTAGCTATCTAGCGGAAATAATAACAAAAGTTTACGACTGAAGGATTTACAAATATAAAGTAATACGTATATGAGAAATAACACCAAAAAAAAAAAACAACAGTGTTTCGTATTATTCAATAAGTAGTATACTACTTAATTAATGATCAAACTTGTTGTGTAGACAATATTTTGTTCTGTAATATCTTCTTGTCTTGAAGCTACAATAGTGGACAAAAGATTAAGATCAAAGAGTCGAAGAAAATAAATTAATTAATTAATAAAAAATAGTAGGATAAATAAAAATCGTATTCTATAATAATGACGATAAAAATAAGTATATCAGTAGTATTTGCATATACTATAAAATATAATACTACATTGTCCTGTGGTATTGAACTTCTATCCACTACTGTATGTATTACCTGTGAATCTAATCCCTCTTTGGGATGCATTAGAGACTGGAGAAGCAATTGGTGCAGATACAAATTGCTCTTCGCCGTTCCAGACACGGTTTTCCAAGCAAAATCTACCCCGAAAGCGATCGCGGACAAGAAAAAAAAGGAAATTCTCTACAAGGTCTCGAGAAATAACGCAACAACGATCCACAGGTACAGCTACATTAATAACCGGTAACCAGCTCTCCTCAATTGGGCGCAGCTCCGCGTTTGAACGCAGAAAACGAGTCGTGCGATCGGAGCATGGATTCCTGCAGCATGTGTTGCACAGGCAGGAACGTTAAATCTAAAGGAACGTTATTCCCCTCGCCGGTTGTCAGGAAGAACGCGAAAACGTGCGCGAGCTCGCGAGAAGTTAGACGCACACGCGTTTCGGTCAGTGAACAACACCTTTTAATGTCGTTCACACCGAGGCCCCGAGCCGATATTTAAGCTCGCTCGCCGCTGCATTACGTTGCCGGGTGTTCCCGTTTTTCGCGGTCAACTCCCCCGGGTCCCGTGTGTGTATGCGAGCCTGTCTGGCGATCGTTTCGTACGACGAGTCGAGAGAGCCGCGCTGGTAAATTGCGAGTCGGCCAGCTCGCTACAATTAATTGTAACGAAGGGAATGGTAGTGTGGGAAGTATATATATAGAGAGAGAGGAGGGGGAGAAAGAGAGAGATAGAGCGAAGTGAGTGAGTATATGTATAAGTGAGGGAGTGAGTGAGTATATGTGTGAGTGAGGGAGTGAGAAGTGAATAAGTATATATATGAGTGAGGGAGTGAGTGACTATACATGTGAGTGTGGGTGAGAGAGAGAGAGAGAGAGAGAGAGAGGGAGAAGTGAGTGAGTATGTGTGAGTGTAAATGAGAGAGAGAGAGAGGGAGGGAGAAGTGAGTGAGTATATGTGAGTGTAAATGAGAGAGAGAGAGAGAGAGAGAGAGAGAGAGAGAGAGAGAAGTGAGTGAGTGAGTGAGTGAGTGAGTGAGTATATGTGTAAGTGTGAACGAGAGAGAGAGAGAGAAGTAAAGCAAAAAAGGGAAAAATGGCGGAATGCAACTGTGTCAGAGTCACGCGATACATTACGTATGTATGTGTACAGGAGAGCTCCAATCGAGTGTGCATAAGGCTTTGTTTGACTTGGAGATTAGGGATATATGTAGTTGCATTACACGAGGGTGATAAATGTTCTAGGTTCGCGTTAGGTTCGAAATTTTACGACGAAAACGTGCAATTTTCGCGAGGTTATCTCGCCTATACGCTCTCTAATACAGTCGATATTAATCGGAACAAAAGAATAAGGAAGGTAACAAAGGAAACTCGAACCGTAACCGAGCTCTTCTTTCGCCAGAAACGAATTTCTAATTAAAATCACACGATTACCCGATTCCGGACCGAAACGGGATTCATTACGAAAGAATTCAAGCTCACGAGTATCACGCAGCCTCGTGGCAGGTCGATTCTAAACAAAAAGCGGTTCCAAATGACCGATTTCCGAAGGAAAACGTAGAGCGAAAGAGAGGATGAGATGAGATGGGAGAAAGAAGGAATTCAAAGTTTCATCGAGAAAGCGGCGTGTTCGTGTCGAACGCTTGCGCAACCGCGATGCGAACCTTGTTTCCAACCTGGCAGACCGAATCAACGTCGGGAACGGGATCAAAACCGTGTACGATCGACGGATAAGGGGACAGACTGGGGCTTGGAACGGTCGAGGACAAAAGAAACAGGCTGCGCTCCGAGCCAATACACGAAATTGAAATTAACGGTACTGAAATTGAGAAGCATTCAAGGGGACAATCACCGTCGCATATCCTATGATAGACAAAAAAAGAAAAGGAGGAGGGAGGGAGAACAAGCCGAGGCCTGGTTGAAAACCCTGCTCGAACTGCGCGCTGTTCCATTCGAAGCATTGTTCCTCCACGGTGCTCTGAATCGTTCCATAATAATAATAGTTATCTTTTGGTAACACCCTCTGGTAACTTTAACGCACTAGATAATAGGTATGCAAGCCCATGAAGATACGAACGAGAAGAATTAGAATAATGCGAGTCATAAAAGTGAATGCAACAAAAACGAAAAAAAAAAAGCGGAAAATGTGGAATCGCCATGCAAACCAAGTTTCCATGAAATACTATATTTATCGATTACCATAAATAATGATGTCGACCGATCCAATTCTTTTTCCAAAGAAACAACATAAAACAAAATTTGATTTTCAACGAGAAACGTCTCTTTTTCGTGGAAACTAAAATTCGACAAAATTACTTTTCATACATTATGACGCAAAATCTTTTACAAACGTTTCGCGATTTTCCAAATAAAAAACATGGAGGTGGTTCCTCGAAAGAGGACGAGGAAAGGGTGTTTCTCGTAGATCGGGCGTCCATCGTCAACGGATTACACCGATCTCTCTGCCGCGCGGTGTTTTTGAATTCCTAGAAAGCATGCAGACGTGGCACGTGATAATGCGGTTTCACGCTAGCCACGGTCATCCTCTCCCTCCTCTCCCTCTTTCCTTTTCTTTCACGACTTAGAAACCGACAGAAAAAAGAGCGAGACAGAGAAAGGAGCATATCTCGAGCGCGATGGATCGTTCTAAAGCAGCGATTTTTAACCTTTTTATCTCGCGACGCGCTTAAATTAATTACCGAAGTTCTACGACCCACCAAATAATAATATCTACTTTTTTCTCAAAGAGAATCTGAAATTGTCTAAATAGCATTTGTCAGGAACACCAATTGAAACTAAATATACCTAGAACGGTGGTTGTCACTGTATGCATTAGACAATTAAATTCAACAATTTTTTAAATCCCGCCCTTAACACGATGAAACTTCATTTTTTGATAAACAGTAGCGGACAAAAGTTTAAGACAAAAGAGTCAAAGAAATTAAACTAATTTATAGGGAATATCATGTTAAACAAAATTTACATTCTGCGCTAAATATATAAATACATAAAATAAATAGTAGGCTGGACGAAATTCTGGGGGAGGTGTGGAAAAATGGGGGGAGGAGATTGTGAACTGGGTCTGGGAGTTGTTTAATATAAAATAAATAGTGTTCTACTATATTAACAATAAAAATCAATGTACAAACAATATTTTCAGACCATAAAACTATGTTCTGCACTGTCCTCTCGTTTTAAACTTTTGTCCCCTACTGTACCGTAATTATGTCTACCACTCAACGATAAATTTATAACAAAAGATGTTGGACACATTCTACAAACGAGGCTTGTTGAGTTGGTAAACGGCGTGTTAAAAATAACACGCGTGAAACACGCGAACAACAGTTCGACAACGGTCGATTCCTCCATTTTGTCCGTGTCTGCGCGCGCTTTTCCCTTTTTCGTCCGCCATTTCGACCCGCAAGCGAAACGGTCCGCTTTTTAGGCGGGAAGAGGATCGTTCCGCGAGGCAGCCTAGCGTGGCGAGCACCGGGACACTAATCGTAACATTTCTTTCTCGCGGGATAATACGCGCGGCTGAAAGTAACCGCCGTCGTTTTCTTTATCGGGGCACGGTTAGAGGCACGCGTTTCCGGTACGAGAACCATCGATCGATGTTTCTGTATCGATGTTCGACGGGGAGAGCGCCGAGACCTCTTCCGGTCGTCGATGAATACAGTCGGGTGCAAAAAATATCTTATAGGCACGCTATTTTAACCCTTTTGTTCCATCGGAACGTTAGTATAAGTTAGAAATAAGCTATCATTATAAGGAAAATTAACCCTTTCACGACGAACAGCGCCTTTTGACGCCCTTTTGTTCACTTGTTAACAGTAACTGGCCAATAATGTCCATTAACTCTTTCAGGCACAGGATTACAGAGAATAAATAAATCCATGTTGCACAGGAATTTTGTTGTGTTTTAACCCTTTGCGTTCCTATGTCGAGCGTTACTCGAAATAGCGCACAGTGGGGTATTAGCCTCGAAAAATTGTACAAAACTCTTTCCATATTCAATCAATCTTTAAATTGATATTATTCAAATTGGATAAAACAAAGACGATTTTAAAGTTAACACCCTTTGCAGTTCTATGTACAAGGTGTTTCGACACATCATCGACATACGACCTGCTGAATGATACTAGCTTCAAAGATTCTCGAATACAAAATATTTACTAAAATTCCCCTATATTAACCCTTTTAGTGCCAGGCATTTTATGGAGCACATGCGAAGAATGCCACGGACCGATTAGATATGCGCGCTTTTATGAATAGCTTTATAAAGAAGAAAATTCCAAACGTTGGGACTTTTTTCCCGTGTAACCAATAGTGAGGATAGGGCCCCGTCGAAAATATTTCGTTACGCCTACAGCAAATTTTTCAGTAAGCGGTTTGGGTATAAATTTTCGGTTTCTGCAAATCGGCCGATCTATCGGCCCGTGGCAGCGTTCGCATAAAGACCGCGGGTCCTAAAATGGCACTAAATGGGTTAAATGTCATTTAGTTCAATTAACCCATTTGCATCAAAGCGCGGAATAATCCGCGGCCCGCGACTGTCTTCTATCACCGAGCGCGGAATAATCCGCGAGCTATGACTTTCTTTCATTACCAGTCGCTGAATATTTTTCATCTGCCACAGATCATCTTTGATCCCTTTCGTGAGCATCTCACCTACATCAGCTCATTATATTCTTGACAAGTTTTACTTTTGTTGTGAAAATCTCCATGAACAATTCGGAAGTCAAGTATTGAATATACTGACCGACCGCGCGCGGTGATACGAGCCAGTCGTCAGTTGAACGTCGCTGATGCAAATGGGTTAAGTATTATATTAAAATTTACGTTTGTGACGATTTAACCTCTGAGTCTGACGAATAAACAAACTGACTAAAGTCTGAATATTTATAAGAGAAAAGCGCAGTATAAGGATAAAGTAAACATGTTTAGATAGAAACGTTTAAATACACGCGTACCGCGATCGAATCTATAATCGATCGTTCGGATAATCGACTACTGTATAATAACTTATACCCGGAACGCAGTTAATTCTTAATAATTTTAACTGAGATATATATTACGAACGCGCTTATGATTATTTATCAAAATTACAGCTAGCCGAGCAATCATTCGTGAATGATTAACGTGACGCCAAATGTGTTCATTAAACCCAATTATATTGAATTCCGCAGTTTCTTGTTTCCTTTAAATTCCCCAACACCGATCATACGTGACCGCGAGGCGTTCAGCAACGGTAGAAACGAAATGTGAAATCTCGCAGGAAGAGGCTTAATTGAAAAGGTTGCCATTCCGAGAAGGAAATTAATAAACCCGGCAATCCGTCGTTGATTATCAGATCCCAATTAAGCCAGGTTGGAAAACGAGCAAAGAGACCGGATCGCCTGCCCGTAGAAACACGGTGTACCGCGGTCCCTGTTCATTATGCATCATCGGTAATTGCAATAACACATCCTGTCGGCGTGTTTACAGTTAAACCATTAATAGTTTATCGTGAAACGGATACTACTTCGACCTATAAAATTCAACAAGATTCTGAAACAGATTTTCAGGCGTGCCTTCGGGAATAAATTAACCCTTTGTGCTCGAGAGATGACTAAGCCACCTTAGCCACCTTAAGACTTAGAAGTCTTAGCCACCAAATGATAGTTTCGCAAATTTTCAGACTTCAAGCTAAATGTTTTATTCAAATACATGTATGTTCTTTAAAACTTTATTCACTTTTTCATTTTTCCTTTTTTCCCCCTATTTTCTATAATTTTTCCTATGGCACACTTGTAGCCGCCACTTCGAACAAACTATTCGATTTTCTTTCGATTTTTGTTCGAACAAACGAAGTCTGATATTTGTAAAGCGACCGTTGTTGCACGGTAACCGAACCTGTTTATCGCTCTATCGACAAGATTCCAGGCTGAATGCGACACTGTTTTGTAAAACCATGGGTGTCTATTTTAACCGTTGCAATGTTCGACACTCGGCGAACAGCGAGAAACAGGGCTCGGATAAGATTGGAGCGGATCGAGGCGAGTTTGAAAGGACAGGAACGGCTGGACGTGGATTGGATAGGATCGAAGGTGGGTCTAACTAGACCAGGTAGCCTTGCCGATCGACCAAGATAACTTCGAAGGTTTAAACGCGTGACGGGCACAAGTCGGTCTTAAACGCTCGTCAAGTTTGGCGAGTTGAAAAAGCGTTGATCGATAGCAAATTATGCTTCCCAACGCGATACGAAGCGACAGATAAGCGCCCCTTACCATCGACCATAATCACCGATCTCTGCTCCGTTCGGTTGCAACATTGTAATTTCCCTCGTAAACCTAGATCTAATAAACCAACCCCTTAAAATCGATATCCCTGCCTGAACACCAACGCTCTTTCTACAACTTTTCCATCGAATTATCCTTCCCTTTCCTCGACGTATGGTCAACAGATTAACCACCTATTTTCACCTGTCGTTTACAAACGATATTTACACATTTCCGTTTTATTCGAACATAATTTCCTGTATGAATCTGGATTTCAATAGACTCGATGCAAGAATGTAAAAAAATTTCCTCGACAAGTAGAAAAATGGCCATAAATTGGCAGGAGAAATTCGAAATAATTGCATACGCCAATACTAACACCAGTATCGAAGCGTATCCGCCCAGTAGATCGAGATCCATTAAAATATTTCCATAACTTATACGTTTTAAGCTATTACCAGGATCCCTTGTTTCAACGTAGAATCGACATTATATCTTCTCCTATTAAAATATAAAACAGTCACCTTTGTGTAAGGAAATATTACAAAATTTACAGATTAAGCACGTGAAAGCCGATTAATAGACTTCCGGTCGGTAAAGCGTTAAAAACCTAACCTTGATCGATCACTCGCATCAAGTATTCACCTACGAGTCCCGAAACGCTGCTGGCATACTACTTTCGATAACTTACAACGCGAAACAACCACAGGCACCCAATCGTGCGCTCCAATGGCGTTATCTAACCGAAAGCAGTCTGCCATTTTTACACGCATTTTCACCTCTCTGATCTCTCTCGTAACAACGGGCCCTCACGTAACAACGCTCTCCCCGGGGCCCTTTTACCCATTGTAACCGGAGAGCGATCAGGAAGCGCCAGGTTGACGTCGATCGCGAAAAAAAAAAGTTCATTTCCTTTCCGCGGTGCGCGATCGGGGGAGTATCGCGTGACACCCTCGCCTGGACGTTTCAGTTATAATTATATCAGACGACAATGAGTTGGACGCGTGTAATGACGACAATGGCGCCTTCTCTGTGTCTGTTACGTTCTAAATCAGGGTTTAGATTTGTTGGTATGCCTTTGAAAACAATATTATATATTTGCAACCCTAGCTAAGGGTACACCTGCCTAACCTAAGGGAAACGCTGACCAGCTCCTCTTTCTGCAATATTTGTGATTGGTTAGGACTTGCTCTAGCTTTTTGTACAAATCTTGGGCAATTTTTGGAAAACAAGCACAAGTAAGGAGACAAGTACAAGGAGAGCACAAGCATAAGTTAATGCTTACAGTTTAATAACTGTAACGACACAACTTTGGCGTTTCAAATTGGACACCTGGTACAACTCTCAATTGCAACCTCCTCGTCAAGAGCAACTTTTCGCTGCACAAGGTGAATCATTAACACTAGAACTACCAGAGCAATCAAAATGATGGATTGATGATTATTCACAAAAATTCACTTTACGAAGCTTCCAAAATTTACTACGGTTTTCTACAGAAAGTATAATTAAAGATTTGTTTTCTGTGTATTCCATACTTTTTCATGTAATTTTTAATTTGATCTTTCCCATGCAAATAAGTACACTGTAATCGTCGGTAGTTCTACTGTTAAAATCGGGAAGTTTTCGAGAGCGACATATCGATCTCGCAACTAAACCGACCATCAATTTCCTCGAGCGATACATTTTCGATACATCGAGGCGTTTCCCTCTCCCCCTTCACGCGGTGAACGTAATAATGAGCGAGCCTCGATAACAGCCACCCGTAAAATTCTAGGCTGCTATGTTGATGCTGCACGGTTGATATCGTAGCGAGCGACCTGAAAACGCTCGGCTCGACGACGGCCTACATATTTTATTCGCTTAACCGGGGGGAAGAAAGGGTGGAGGATCGAAATCGCGGCAGGCAAGGCGACCCTGTAAGACGAATAATAGGATCGAGCTTTTTGGTAGTTCGGTGTTTTCGATGAAAAGACATTCATGGAACCGAACCACAATGGCACGGAGAAGATGAGAAATTCTGCTTAAAAGGATTTTCTTCTGGTAGCTTTAATATGTAACAAAATGTAGTATGAAGTTACTTCATGCGGTTATGAATACTGTA